>BLFP01001971.1:39058-41558 GCA_014634505.1 Montipora efflorescens
AAGACTGTGAGCAGTTATTCCTCACAGTCGGCAAGAGTTTCACAATAGAGGCCCTCCTTCACTTCTTTGGCATGGAAACCAAAGACAGCCGAATTACCCAGAACAGACCCCCATATTACATTTTAGAAGTGGAAGACCAAAAGCAACAGTATTACAACGCGGTTTTCGACAAATTCATTGATGAATTTCTGATCACGGGACCAAGGAGTGATGATGTTGAAAGCAACCCTGATGAAGAAGATTTTGTAAGGAACTATTCATTGTGCCTCATCAGATATTACTTCTTGTTCTGTGATCTTAAAGACGCAATTAAAGAAGGCAATGGCCAGAGACTTGCTTCATTGCATAAAGTACTTTTGCTTCATTTTAAAGCGTTGCAGGGGTTCAATGCTTATGCAATTGAAATGCTCATTAACACTGTACAAAATGAAATCTTCCTTTCTGAGGCTGAAGCGCATCAGTGCAAATGGGCATCAACAGTTAATTGGAAAGGTGGTGCCGGCAAAAATATGGAAATTGATTTGCTTCAAGAGAACAGAAACAAGGACATAAAGACAATGATCAAGAGAATGGGTGCTAATAAAACTGACAAGGCTATTGCTAATGCTAGTCGAGCCGCAGGAGGGCAACGTAAAATTGTTGAGAATTTTGATGCTCAGGTAAACAGAGCATCACCTTCGACATCTTCTCACAGTCACAAATCTGCAGCTACAGATGAAGGCAAAGTTCAGGCAGCTCTACATGCTCTAAAGCCATTTAATGCACATCCTCACAGAAGACATGATTCTTTTCCTGCCATTTCACCTGACCCCTTGTCGACCCTTAATGAGGTTGAACTTGACAGATGGCTCAACCGACATAAAAGAAATTTAATACTAGATGCCCCAATGGAGCATCATGATGATGATGTTGATGACAATCAGTGAAATGCATAAGCACTTCTTTGATACCTTTTTTAACCCATTAATTCCTAGGAGATGGACTTTAGACTTTGATTTTACTGCACTATTTCATTTCCAAGGACATGGACACAGAAAGAAGAAATTATTAAGAAACTAAAATTAATTTAGAGTACATTGCATCTTGATCCTTGACTTTGTGCCTGCTAGTACATTTTTGTGTATAGTTTGTTATAATTCATTGGAGGAGCAAAGATAAATCCCTTTAACGTAGAACAGACTTCGGAAGATAATCTTTAAACCATGTATGAAACAGAATGAATATCTTTTGAAGTCTGATCTACATTCAATGAGTTTAAACTACAATTAAACAAGGCCAGAAGACAAGCAACTTTTGGAGGCCTAAAAAGTACAGGTATATTCTCCATTATTTCCACCTGGTACAGGATAACAACTTGCAACTGACCAGCGTCCTGCAGGCTTGATTACTTGATTTTCTCTATCATTGCACTTCAGAAAGCATCACAAAAGGCAGCTGTTTCATTGTATGGCAATATATTCTTTTTAATGTAGCATCCACTAAAACCATTTGGTAGTCTAATTTGCATTAGGAACAAAAGAATGAACAATTTGCTACCATTTCTAAATGTGATCTTACTGAAGCCAACTACTTCTTAGCCAGCAAATGATGATGATTATTATTATGAGTACAAATATCTTAGCAGAAAGAAAAGAAGGTTGGAAAGACATTAACAATTTATTTTATGCAATGCAGTCCAAACATTTACATGTGGATTCACAGTAACTGCAGCAGTAATGAGAAGGTCCTTTTCTATCAGGTACTCTTGCATCCAAACAGTTCAAAAGAAATTTTCTCAGACAACCATCCTCTAGCTGGCAAAAACTGCGAACATCATCACTCATGCCTGTGCGATTTCTGGCAATGTCTCGATTATTGTAGTATAGCAAAGCATGAGCCTGTTTACCATCACGACCAGCCCGTCCAGTCTCCTGAAAATATTCCCTTACTGTACGGGGTGGTCCCACATGAATCACAGTTCTTATTGATGGATGTCTACCCCCATTCCCATGGCAACTGTAGCAAAAACTACTCGTACTTTTGAAACACTTGAAGATAGTTCCTTTAATATTTGATCCTTCATGGTACTTGCCTGTGGGGCATGATACTGTGCAAAGAGTCTGTTTTCTGGTGATTGTTTGGCATTTGAAGGGTAGTACTGCTTGTTACCCAGTCGTTTTTCAAAGAATTTAAAAGCAAATCCGCACCATCTCAGGGGCAGGTACATTATTGTGATTGGGTAGTTCACAGTTTTTACTTTTAAATCATGGGCAATAGGCGCTAATAATTCCTCAAAGAAGTCAACATCTTCCCCCTCACGGAAGACTTTCTTATAGTAAATGTTTGGTCTGTTTGGGTTCCCTATGACTTCCAGCGGATTTCTTAGAGTAAGAGATTTTTTGATGGTGCTTATGTCAGTCTTGCTTGCTGTAGCAGTCAGGGCAACCACTGGTACATTAGGAAAAATTGCACATAACATACCAAGGTGTGAATAGTCTTTCCTGAAGTCATCTCCCCTGGC
>BLFP01001971.1:46558-51558 GCA_014634505.1 Montipora efflorescens
ATTTTGAACGAAATCCAAAAATTCACCCGAGTCTCTAAATTTCGAAGATATTGGACTTGACCAGGAAGAGCTAGCGCGTGGTGGGCCTACTTTGTGAATGAAGTAGTATTACCTGAACATTTATTTCACATATGCACAATCCCAGGTCCAACTCGTTCTTATCGCTTTCGAACCTATTACCTATTAGTTTGGACATATGAAACCAATAGAAAAATTAAACGCTACTTTGGGCGAAAATAATTTGCTTCGTTTTCTTCGAGATCAAATCGCATTAGTATGGTCGGGGGCTGAGTTACAGCTCTTTCTGGGGTCTTCGTCTCATTATCTAGGCAAGTTCCTCACGTATTAAACACAAAGGAGATTCTCTATTCCTGCGGTGATGATCGGGGCTCTTCAAGGAAAACTTGCCCCTGCATAGTGGATGAGGTCAGTTGGCCCCAGCTCTCTATGTTGAAGATTGCGTTTCAAAGTGATTCGTTTCAACTGCAGCCACCAACTAATTTCGTCAGAAGATCTATGTAGGGCTTCTTTCGTTTAACGTTGATTGTTGAGATGTCAAGCTGATAAAAATTGCATATGTCTTGGAGGATCTGCAAAGAAAACTTTGCGAGTTCAGAGGAAGCTCCGAGTTCACAAATGTTATGCGTATCGCATATGATCGGATGCTGAAGTGATATTTTTGCCATGACTTCGTTACTCAAATCTTGTATGTTCTGTTCATGAATTTTATCCAGCTCTTCGGCGTCCCCAGATTCAGTAGCTTGCACAACTTTCTTTGAAGCAAGGCGTGAGAAAAAACTTGCAACTTGCTGAGAAGTTAAATAACTCGAAGCATCAAATCTAGCAGAGCCATATGCGTTTCTAACTTTTCTCATTGACTTGGAACATTGGAGGGATCAGCTTTCTTTCCAGTCTGTTCGCCGATTATGAATACTTCTGTAAGGTATTGTTTCTGGTTTTCATTCAGTCGGGTTCTATGAGTACTGGAGGATTTCAACGCCCAGCCCATTGACAATGATGAAAGGGAATCCGGTGCCTTAGCTATACCAGTATCCTCTACAGGATTATCAACAGTGGCAACACCCTGTTCTAGTTTTGATGCATAGGACATCATTGCCTTATCGAGAAGCGTTAGGCTCTCAAGAGCATACTTGTGCCTTCCAACATCAAGATGATGTTCAATGGACGAAAATCTTTGAAATCATTTTACGCATCCCTCTTCAGGACATGCAAACAGTTTACAGTGACACTCCACGTCGTCCTCACTTTGTTCATCCGAAGCTTCTCCAAGCATCCGATGCCAATTGCTCCTCTCCTTGCTGGGTTTGGGGTGATTTTCTCCTCGCTGTAATCACAGTGAATGTAGCCTTTGGACCTCTGGCCTCCTTTAATATGGTTAGCATTGGTGCAGAGTATTTTTCTGGGAAATCAAACTGACTCCACGGCAGGAATTTACCTGGGCCAACCGCATATGACCTCCAAACTCTCATTCCCTCATTGCCATATTCAACGTTATTGATAAAGCTAACACCTTCCCATTTTACAGGGACTGACTTGGGAATATTCTGCGTGTCGCACAGCATAACTCTTACTCCAGGCATACCACCCGAGGACTCTATGGCATTCTTCATTTGCTCTGGAGTCTCGACATCTCGGCCAGAATTTAGATATATTCTCATATGGTTTTTAATTGCGACTGCTTTGCGGTCGCAAGACTCTTTACCCTCTTGCGGAACCGAGAAATCTAGTCTGACGTTGATATCGTACTTCTTAGCTACCTGCTGAATTGCCAGTAGTGTGGAATCACTGTGATAGCATCCTGCATTGTTCTGTCTGAAATGAACCCGATTTACATTGGGTATTGTATTCTTGAGTTGTTGCAAGCCGTCATCGATGATGGCCAAAAGTGTGACGCTGTCTTGGTTACAGCTTTGAAAAACGTGAACAAACGACAGCATTTGGGGTTGACCTTCGACTATTCTCGTGGCAGTGGTTATGTGCCATGAAATACCTCACTTTCCAAACCAATCAGTTTGACTTTCGCGACATTTTCTTGGGAGGTATTTCATGGCCCAATCCAAGACCAAAAGCACCGAACAAGCGTCTAAATTCTTTAAGACATCTAGACGCGCCTCATCTTGATTGATTGATCTGAGTAAATGAGCCTCCCATGTTTCGATTCTTTTCTTAGCTAGAGAAACTACATATTTCATCTCATCATTCTCATCGCTTGAGATTCCAGCATTTTGCAAGGCAGACTCAACTTCGTGGACTACATTCGGAAACACGTCACATCGATCACATGCCAGGTAAAGCTCATGATCACAGGAGCTGATGTAATCATGATCAGCCTGATAGCTAAGGGCGTAGGCCCTACAATGATCTGGGACTCTGGAACTTGGCGATACATGTACCCGCAAACAAAAGATATCGTTGAAATATTTATTCTACTTATTTACACTGACGATGTTATCAAAACAAGTTGTCAAGTGAGCTATGATCTTCGCAGTTATGAACGCAATTTTTACGGTTGCGGAGAGAAGCCTGAAAACTTCTCCCCTTTTTCGCTATCGTTGTGAAATTCGTTGTCTTTTAAGTCTTCACTCTCCTGTCCCTCGCGTAAGAGACGAGTAGATGGCCTGATGTACCGTTCAAAGTGTTTGAGATTCCACAGGTCTTCTGCAAGATTCAACAGCTCAATCTCCTCTTGGTTCTCTTGCAATGACTCACTCATCCACCGAACAAAAAGATTTCTGGACAGCACCATTTTCTTTTAAGTAGGAGTGTACGTATAGCGGAACGGGGTCGCTGATCATGTACGCCGTAGGGTGAAACTGAGGCTTGTTCACCTAACGAGCGGCTGAAATTAAGACAAATTTTCGTTTTCGTTCGAGTTGGTGAGTTAAAAGTGTCGCTTTACCAGAATGTGACTATTACATTGTTTTGAATTTGTTTGGTATAGTTTATATGTTCAAAGTTTATGAACAGTTTCAAGTTTTAATAATATCGGAAAATCAATAGTGTTGAGGTTAATGGTCCAAACAAACCTGCCCTCGATAGCATTTAATCATAATCAATTCAACAGGAATTTTCTTTTCTTTCTTTTTTTTGTAAACATATTTTGTTCTTTTAGATGTTAGCATTTAGAATTTGAACAATCAAAAAGTAGTTTCGTATCTCGCTGTTACAAAATAATTTATAAAATCAAAAATTTTAATCACAGTTCAATGTTCCTCTTCAACTATG
This sequence comes from Montipora efflorescens, assembly GCA_014634505.1. NCBI lineage: Eukaryota > Metazoa > Cnidaria > Anthozoa > Scleractinia > Acroporidae > Montipora > Montipora efflorescens. Next base: position 49,805 of record BLFP01001971.1, read on the forward strand.
GCGCGCCCTTCCAGTCAATATTCAAACAGCTTTATTGTGTAACGCATCTATTACATTTCTGTGCCGTTATTTTTATTTCCTTTCTATTGTTTTTTATTTTGCTTTGATATATTTTATATCTCTTCCCATTAATTGAAATATAAGCTTTAAGCACATTTTTTTTGTTCTCTTTATTTTACATTCGTTCTATATGTGTATTTATATTTGAGCTGTATTTTTTTTTTCATTCTAACTAAGTATGCAACACGTGATCGCATTGCATTGTTCATACTTACCTTTTTTTTCAGCGGGTGCCCTCAGCTCATCGAGTATTCTTGACAACCTCGATGGCAAGTACCTCAACAAGTTGAATTGTTTCCTAGCTCCAGTCCTGCATAGTCCATCCCGCAGCAGGTTTGTGAGGTGTTGGCGCGCAAAGACAGATGGCTGGGCAGCATCCACCTTCCATAGTAACTGTGATGGAAAGGGTCCCACTGTTACAATAATCGAAGTTGGCAGCTACATATTTGGTGGATACACTGACCTATCTTGGTTGAGTAAGTAATAGAAGATTAGTCTGTGCATACTATTCAAATGATGACAATAATTTCTCGCGTTGACGTTTTTTTCAGAATTTTACTCATTTCCTGAAGTTTAGGCCTGGGGAAATTATTGAAAGATTAATCTTTACGTCATATAATTAAACAACTGAATTTACTTAAATATGTGTAGTGGAGAAACCACAACCCAGTAAAACGCGACACTAAGCAACAATCTTTCCTGGAGCACATTCTTAGACGAACAAAAGTGCCAACAAAACAACACCATGATTTCGTTTTAAACCTGCCACAGTCTTTACCCATTAAATAAATATGACGTTCTGATTCATACCTAAATATTATTTTGATCTCAAATCGTCGTATAAGTTGAGTTAATTTAATTCTTCTGCAGTCCCACATGTGGACTATTCCAATCACAAAATAATTAAGGAGGATGTAAGGGGTCATGGTGAAGAAATTTAATATCTTTACCACAAAATCTTGAAGAGTTAGTTGTATCTTGCAGCCGGTTCGCAAAACCAATATGATTCAGACTAAAATGACTTAACATGAGGGCAAAAATAGAGAAGATGGTCGGAGGCAACCACCCAAAAAGTATATAGATTGTTTCCTTAAAATCCGATTGTGTTCAACTTAAAATTCGTATAGAGTACTTTCAAGCTGTAGCGAAAGGGCTTTTCGTGTGATTTCGGCAAAACAGAGTAAAAAAGCAAAAATATCTTATCCTGACAAATTCTAATCGAATTAAATTCACTACATGTTACAGGGGATTTGAACCTTTGAGAGCGATTGGCAGCCTATATAATAGTCTTTGAACTTCTTTTCGTAGAACGGCAATTTCTTTTATGTCAGAATTTTGCCTGATGGCTATATGGCTATAGCCAAAACCCCAGCAGGGATGACAAAGGATCGCTTGTCATTCACCGCGCTGGAGATCAAAGAACTCGTATGAAATTATACCATTGTTCAAGACACAACTTTGTGTATTTTTAAAAAAGATTGTAACCAAGCATTGAAATCAGGAACAAAATCAAAAGCTTCAAAACAATAAACAAGAGAATCCCACCCAAGACTATCCAAAGTTATATGGACAATCAAAAAAGATCATGGGACAGTCACCGGATCTCATCTTGAAGAGAGAATGACACGATAGATTTCATAACATAACCTGTAGACGAAAATTGTTCAAAAACAGCTAGACAGGTGAAACGGGGA
>BLFP01001971.1:56558-59058 GCA_014634505.1 Montipora efflorescens
ATTGAAACGCGCCAGGCCCAGACCGAATTGTAGTGGAAAAAGGTGAACTGTGTTCATGAGGGTGTTACCAAGTCTTTCCAGGCTATAGCGCGTAGTGATCAGGAGGCGCGGTTTTGGTTTACAGAGGAGAAAACATGACTTATTCCAAAAGCGAGCGAATCTTCTAGTGAAAACCAAAGGCCAATCACTTGTCTTAACACCATATACAAGTGGTTCACGTCCTGTCTCTTGAAAAACAAGTAGATATACATTTAAATGAAAACGGGCTGATGCAAGGAGAGCAGCGTGGCGCCAAGGAGCATTGTAGTGGGACAAGTGATAATCTACTCATAGCCTGTATGGTCTGTCAGGACCGCCAGAGAGGACGTCGCAATCTGAGTATGGCATGGATAGAGGTGAGAAAAGCGTATGACACAAGGATTGCTGTGAGAACTGTGAATGGGCTGGATACGTCAGAGCGATTAAGGTTCAGTAAGGGCCTTCCCCAGGGCGACACCCCGTGTCCGAGGCTATTGACGCTGAGTACAAATCCGCTGGTGTGGAAGTTGCGAGCATCTGAAGGCCATCGACTCTCAAGACCTATTAGACAAAAGGTCACGGATCTTCTGTATATCGACGATGAAACGACGAACGTATCTTCACAAGACAAACTTAAAGTTGTTGTGACAAGTGACGAGAGAATGGCGATGAAAGATATCGGGCTAGCGTAGAACGAGCGAAAGTGCACTATGGCTCACGTGAAGCGTGGCAAGCTAGTGACGTCGAACGAGTAAAGCATCAGAGAAGCAGATGTGATTGAAAGTCTGAAGGAAGGATCGCAGCATAAATTCTTGGGAGTACTGGGGAATGTTAATCATGATGACAGTCTGGTTCTTCAGAATGCAGAGAATGTGTACGTGGAAAGACTATCAGTGATATGTTCGAGTCCGTTTTCAGACTACCAATCAGTTTTTAATAAAGTCTACGAGTCCTCAGCTTCTACGTTCGCTATGAACGATCAACTAAAAGGTTCGAAGTGGAAGCGAAGGAGCGGTTAGTAAATGATCAGGGGCTACTTTTGTTTGCTCAGTAAAATTGCAGTAAGAGATGCGTGAACGCAGGTTGAGCGTGTTGCTAGCAGAAGATCATATGCAAATGTCCTTCTGGTTTGAGAACAAACCTTTTGAAAATGCTTCTTTGTTTACAAGTTTTTTTTTATGATTGCGGTGTGATTGAAGGAAGTTTTGCGCGGACTAAAACGTCCTTGAGTGATTTTTCCTTCATACAATCGGTGCTGTTTAAAGATATGTGCAAGCCTAGGTTGCCGCTGGATGATGTGCCAGTGTTTCATAAGAATCTTTTTAACATTCGGTGTAGCCGGGTTATAAATGGTAACAAACGGTAAAATTACTTTCGCCTTCTTTGTTTTGTTACGAAGAGCCCCTGTTCTGTCGAGAACAATTATGAACGAGTGTTGTGGGATAGCCTCTGTTAAAGAGTCTTTGTTCAAAGTCTCGTTTGTGTTTGTAAACGTTCTCCTTAACTGAGTTGGTTCTTAACAGACGTAGTGCTTCTCCTTTGGTAGAACCCTTTTTCGTATTGAAAGGGAGGCAGGATGAGAAGTGTGTAAACTGAGAAGTTTAAATGGGCTTAAAGTGGGTTTGTAAATCGGGTATTCCAAGAGATGAAAGGCGAGGTCCTTTGAATACCTACGGTTCAACTCTGTTTTTATTCACATTCACTGACTCGCTTCGCTTACAAAACATTTTCTGTAGCTCAGGTAATTGAGCCTGCATGGAAGCGAAGTTATAAAATTGTTGTGTGTTTTCAGTTCTAGGCCTAGGCCTTGGTCTGGCTTTGTTGGCAACCTGGTTTCTGGAACCCTGGAAACTGTGCTGTTTCGGGTACAGGTTCTGTAGTAACTGCTGGGCTTTTGATGGCCGGCCTGGTTGTCTGCAGCTAAATTATTTTCCTGCTGTTTGTCAAGTTTTATGGTTGCTAATGGAGCTAAGCATCCTTTGGGCTTCACAGATCTACTGTACCTTCTTAGGAGGTTAGGAGGGCGGGACCTTTAAGTCCATCGAGGGAGAGAGAGAGAGAGAGAGAGAGAGAGAGAGAGAGAGAGAGACAGACAGACAGACAGACAGACAGACAGACAGACAGAGAGTACAAGCCCATCAAGATAAAGGCAGCTATAAACTTATATTCCAACAATAATCCAACTATGCACCTGGTGAGGCAGTTTGAGGAGAAGGAGGTTCGTACAGGGCGCAGATCCCTGATAAAGGATGCTGCGAGCTATGCACAACAGCTAGGACTACGATTAGAGTTGCAGTATCCAAAACCAGTTGGGGTTACCGGAAACTGGGATGTAGTCGACAGAAACAAGATCAGTGGGGGATTAAGAAAGTCAGCCAGAGCAAAGGCTGGGCAGAGATCGAAAGTGAAAGATGGCAAGGGAAGTTAATAGCGCAGAGATGGAGAGATGAAGACGTGGACGAGGAATGTTTTGCTTGGCTGT
>BLFP01001971.1:69058-71558 GCA_014634505.1 Montipora efflorescens
GTGTCTTTGTAATACAGAACTTTGGTTAAGTACGATTTCTTGGCCTGTTCCGTAAAGTTCAATAAGGTCTTGATGTAAGCATTGTATGCTTGAGTGTCTGACTGTTCTGTTCCCAGCGTTTCGTTGATCTTGATGGTAAACGGTTTGATGATGGAATGAAGGGCGTTGTTGACCAGAGTGTACTTCTTGCCATCCCCCGTAGGCGATCCATCTTGTTTGGTAATCTTTACTACCAATCGCAGCTTTATCTTGTTAATGTCAATGTAGTCAGCCAACGGTTTGATGACAAACTCGATGGGATTAGTTCCCGTTTGAACCGGTTCGTAATCGACCCATTTGGTAGTGAACATACGCCACATCAGTTGCTTCAAGGTGCGGTTGAATCTTTCAAGCACTTGAGCCTTGGTTTCGTTGTAGGTTACAAAATGATGTACATTCTCCTTTTTGAGGAAGGTTTGAAAAGTCGTGCTCTTAAATTCGGTTCTGGCATCTGTTTGCAACTTTTCAGGTCTACGACCTTCCTGGAAAATACTTTCAAAGGCCACCATCAACGAGGCACCTGTTTTCGATTTAAAGGGGACCACCCACGAGTATTTGGAAAGGACATCGATACAGGTCAGTAGATACTTGTATCCTTGATTCCACCGACTCAAATGTTGTAAATCAACCAAGTCTACCCGCCATTGCAAATCTACATCAAACACAATTACTCAATTACGGCGAAAGTGCTTTCTTGCAGGTTTGTGTAAGGTATAGCCAGGTTGTTGGCGGAGCCAATCGAGTACTTGAGTGCGTTTTAAACCATACCGACGCGCCCCACGATACAGTTTGTCGACTCCCCCTAAAGCGGATGGTCGATCCACTTCATAATACAGTTTCTGTAATAGTTGGTTTGTCTGATTTAGGTTCCTCGTTTTCTTCTTCTTCTTCTTTTGCATTTCTCTTCTTCGTGATTGTCACTGACATCTTTCAATTCCAAGTGAACTTCGCTACCATCCACCGGAAGGAAGGATAATGTATCGAGTACGTGACACATAACACTTTGTGGAATGCATATTGTTCGATAAATGTAGCGTTGCATTGGTCCATGTAGTAATAAAAACTCAACAAGAGACCGGAGTTCATTGGATGTAACTCCTTTAGAAGATCTAACCATTGCTCGCGAGGTGTGCTTTAAAAGAAGTGTCCTGGAAAACAATTTCGAGCGCAAACCCGAACCAAGACAAAATACACTCTATCCATGTTAACGCGTCTACTGAAAAACCGGCAATGCACGTATTATTTTATATCACTTTTTATGAATTCGGTCACTCACTGACAACGTTAACAAATAGGCGCGTGTGATATATTTTTACTCTAAAAAACATTGAGACAGTGCATGCATAAGATTGCGTGACCGGTACATGTATAATTTTTATTGTACATAGGGTGCCCTTTCAAAATAACTTTTTATTTACTAATTTTTTGGATTAAAGTTTATTTAAAGAAAACTTTCTCTCGGAAATATAACATTGTGATAAGCGTTCTCTGTTAAGCAGCAAACTCAAGTGAATAACATTTTTTTCTTCTCTTACGCGTGTGTGATTTATTTTCGCTCTAAAAGCGTTGAAACAGTGCAGGCATAATAGAACAATGATGCAGCGAATGCAAGTGAATTACAAAGAGAACTACTCTCGCAATTATCACATTGTGATAAGCGTTCTCTGTTAATTCAGTAAAACGTTTGAAATGTTTGTTGGTGTGTTTTTATTGACTTAACAGATAAAACCGTTCTAGTTAGTCCGGTCTCGAATCTTTCATATTCTGACTGGACAGAACTGTATTATCAGAGTCACAGTATTTGTTTTAGTGCAAAGTAACATGTTTGGCTTAAAGATATGATAGTCGAATAGTCGAAGAACAATCGTTTATATCAACTTGTGACTAGAGTATCTTTTAGTAAAACGTTTCAAATGTATATTGTTGTTTGCTCACTGCGGCAAATATTGTGAAAAGTATTTTGAAATATAATATGAAACCAACTCCCGCTTCACCATACAACGGTCTCAAACGCTTCTCAAAATCCAAAATTTTTTTCAAGCGTTTTCAAAAAAGACGTTATTCAAATCTGTTGAGTAAGCTTTCTTTGTGTCTGTGAACTGAAGGATAGCTTTGTGTATTCTTGCAAAAAAAGATTGCATTTACCCGTGCTTCATTCAAGCGCAAGCTTTAAAAAACTGCCCTTTGAAAGGTTGTAATAACGGAGTTCACGTTTGTTTAAAAAGCGTGAAAGAGTTGAGAATGCTTCCCTTTTCCACACAAAACAACATTTTTGGTCTATATTCTTCCTTCTTCACTCTTCGGTCGGCTCTATGCAAATTTAGTTTGTGGACTTGTGGACTTGTCCAGGCGTGTAAAGCCTCTTGTGTGTGTGGGCCTGTGTGTGTGGGTGTGTGGGTGTGTTAAACTTCTGTTTGACTCGCTTCAAAACGATAGGGTTCTCACTCCTCTTTGTAGGTGC
>BLFP01001971.1:102830-107830 GCA_014634505.1 Montipora efflorescens
TATATATATTTAGGGAATTCTATAAATACCGAGTAATGCGCATTAATTAAGATCATTGTAGCCTGAAGATTGTGGCGAGAACATGAAACTCTGAGTGGTTACTGTGTCTCTTGCTTGTTTTATTTCATATAATTTGCGCTCTACAAAAGTATTGAGCCCTCTTCCACGTCGCTGAACTCCTAATATTCAGATATATGTATTTTCAGATATAAGTTCCAATCATGTGTTCAAATTAGGCTTAATTAAAATAGCATTTTGATTGTATTTGAATTGTATCCTTTGACCTGTGTTAAGTGGTCACTTCCCATTCCCCGAAGCTGATTGCTTAATACAGGTCTGACGCTATATTAAAATGAGAACAGCTTAAGCCTGTTCATCCAATGCATTTATTAAACACTTAATGAACACTTAATGCCAACAATTTTCCAACTTGTTGGCAGAATTTTGCCATTTTTGCCATTTTTGTTGTTGTGTGCATTTCTGGACATATCTCATCTTAATTAAACCCAAGTTAAATTTTTTGAAATCTCTAAATTCGAGACATGCGGTGAAAGATAAATATCTGGAATTTTAAAAGCGACGAGTAATGGAGTTCGACAACGATTTGATCTCCGTATCAACTGAGTGAGCTTTGTTTCTAAATTAATTATGATGTTATGTACACCACTGAAACCAAATGAGCTTAAAAAACATTTAGGGAATGGAACGCCTTGAATGAATCTGTACTGTACGTGTTTACTGCAGTCGCATCTCAGTCGTCTGGCTACTTACATTTATTTTGTTCTCAACGCTGCACAGTCTTCAGGCAAAACATTATTGGAAGTGTGACAGGGAAGATTTATTTGAAAGAAAGCTTGTTCTCCTTAGTCAAGAAATTATTTTGAAAGAAGGCTTGTAGTCCATGTTTTGCTTCATTATTTAAGGAAAACATTCTTCAGAAAAGGGTTTCATCCCGAATTTATTTTGTTGCGTGTAGTTGATTTGACACGAATCTTGTTTTCACGCACGCAATGAAAAAGGAAGGGCTTTTTGCCGCTAATAGCAAATATGTTGTTTTTTTCAATAAAATCTTTCGCTGGAAAAGGTGTTTGTGACAGTTTCGACCTTTGTGTCCTTTGTTGATTCTTTGTGTTGTGTGATATTCGTGGTTAACAAATTTGCATACCTAGGTTGAAATTGACACCCCACGAGCAGTTTTCATAAAGATGACAGGAAGTCGTGTTCTTTTTGGCAAGTGATTAATAGGTAGCTATAGTTTTTAACGTCAGAAAAAGATCTATTTTGTCACTATGGTGTAAAGAGAAGTTTTTTTTTTACGACGCTAAAAATATTTCTTCACGTTCCTGGTTAATCCAATTTATTGCTACTATTGGAAAATTGTTTACATTACTCATTAAACACGAAGAGTTTTCAACAATATTACAATTATATCACTTTAATCTAACCCAACATTCTAACACGGTGGTGCCTCCCTCAATTTTCCCTGAACAGTACTCTCCAAAGTTCTCTCCAAAGTTGAATAAACAATTCCTCTGCCACCCGGGGTATCTTTTAACTTGCCTTTTACTGTTAACTCCGGGCTTTTACGATACTTTTTGGTGCAAACGTTAAGCGGAAAAAAAACATTGCCCTGGCATCAGATTAGACTGAAAAGAAGAGGAATTATGAAGCAGAAACAACATGTACAGTCCTTCCATAGTGTGTGGAATAAACGTTTGCTTAGTGCAACTGCAAGGCATGCATATATGCAAGGAACGTCATCTGAAAACACTAAATAAGAGAGTGTCGTGGTCAGAAAGTAGTTGCACTTCGGACCAATACGAAACGCGTAATCTTGAAGACAAAAGGCTCAGAGTTCTTTCGAAACCGTCGAGGCGTCGTAAAAGGAATTCAGCAGAGTCGAACGACAAGCTTGCGTTAAGTGAAAGCACTAATAAGTCTTGCAAAGAACGAAAGAATTCTCCCAATTTGTAATGGGTGAGCTGGTTTCTCACCGACATTTTTATATACCTCAAAACAACACGTCACGCTAGGGACAGGAAGGTGCAAAGGCTATAATAATTACCATATATGAGGTAGCTACCGGCTAACCGCTGACCAGCTTTTGACAGTTCGATTTATATATTTTTTGTACGGTACGGTCGATTTATATGTATGTGGTTGGATTGATATTTGTACGGTTCGATTGATATTTGTGCAAGTTCGATTTATTTGTACGGTTGGATTGATATTTGTGTAAGTTCGATTTATATGTATGCGGTTCGATTTATTTTTGTACGGTTCAATTTATTTTTTGCTGTTGTGAAGATTTTGTCCGTAACGGAACGCCATATATATCTATCAAGGCAAAATGTTTTTGAAATAAGAAAAGCTCTGAAACTGAACTAATCATTATCTTAAGTAAAACCGCCTGATGCACACTGTACCACTTGGAAGTTGGTTGGTTGGTTACAAAAGCTCTTTAAATACCGTACAGGGAAAATGGGTGCGGTTTGATTTATTTTTGTACGGTTCGATTGACATTTGTGTAAGTTCGATTTATATGTATGCGGTTCGATTGATATTTGTACGGTTCAATTTATTTTTTGCTCTTTTGATATTAAATGAACGAGTTTCGCTTTATTTGTGCGCGTATAATTTTGTATGAACGCGTTTTGAAGATTTTGTCCGTAACGGAACGCCAAAGATATACGTAAGTAAAGTAAACAATGAAATTCATATCATTAGAAACTTACATGATCCACATTAACATATCAATTCGGGAGAAATGGTACGCGGATATCAGTCAGAGTGGTTTTGGCAAGCTTTCCTTGCAACATAACTTGCTCAGAGCAATTGTTTTCTTATACCTTACAGACTTTACGGATAAACTATTTCTTACCTTCGCCTGTCGATCCTTTCAAAGTTCCATAAATAAAGGAAATTTACTGATTTCGTTTATTTTTTGTCGGTTGCCATGCGACAGGCTTATCTCAGATGTACTATTTGATAACTCCCGCTTTTAAATGGAAAACGAGGAAGTTTTATGCGTTGAGTTTCAAAATCGATCACGCGCTTTAAAATTTCAAGGGCACCCAACGAGCAAATTAAGCCAAAACCCTTTGAGAGACATGCCTCCTTGTAATGTATAAAGACTCTCCAGAGAGATGCTTTTATTACATAGAAGAATCTGATCTGTTCCGATATCTTCGATAAAAATTGAAGTCTCCGAAAATTTTAGGGAATGAAATCTTCATTTCAGAAATTGCTAGCTGAAGGTTACCTTCCAGGGAACCATTGCTCATCCGAAACTGCTATCGGAGACCTTTTTTAGTGCCACAAATAGCAAAAATACCCCTTCCGAAAACGTAAGGGAATGCTTTTCCCAGGTTGCCGAATCTTTTACTAGATGATGTTTTAGTAAAGAAACCTAAAGCTGTTTGCAGCGTAAAACCAAAATTCTTAGAACAGTTTAACTCTCCTCAACACATATTTCACCGAAGATTATCGTTGGGTGCCCCTGAAACTCCTATGCAATATTCGACCATAAGCGGTAGGTTATTTCATTTTAGCACCAGTCAAGTTATTTCCCTAATAAAGGTTCTCTTTTAGCAGTATAATCGTTGTCAAGAGGCAGCATTCAGTGCCCCAAGAGTTACTAGCTGATTCGGGACAAACCAGGTCGTGAAGTTGTAAGTAAGCAACTTAAAAGAGGTCGCAATATGACTCCCTATAAGGCTTTTCCCCCGGCTAAAAAAAAAAAAAAAGGGAATGGGCAGTCTTAATTTGATGTGAAAACTTTAGGGGAAAGGAGGGAATAAAGTGTATTGCCTTACCTTAGTGAAATAAAACTCAACAAGCCACTGCTGTAAAATTCTTGTCGGCTGGTCCGGCTTCTGGCCGCCTCGGGGACAAGTTTCCAGGTATATATCATTGCCAAAGATAATATACAGTTTGTTTTTTTAACAGCCAATTAAAAGTTGTGCTTGTAACCTCAGTGTCACCATGGCATGCAGGTAGTTTACGACATTGCCGAAAATATTCCACTTTTTTTTTTTAATTTCCTGGCTGTCTTAAGATACATTTGAAAATAGAAGACACCTTTTCATTTTAAAATACAAGTTGAAATTGTAATCACAGTGAGGTCAATGTTCTCTTTTAAAGGGTAATGTTGTGAACATTCATAAACAGAAGAGACATTTTTAAAACACAACCGTAACAATATAAAAATCTTTGACTTTCAAGTGCATTCAAGTACATCCTGTCTCATTCGATTACAATTTGGTCAACCGTAGCAGTATCCCAGTGCTGCACTGGAAACAACTGTGCACACAAGAGCGCTGAAAAACTCATAAAGCAGCATTGTCTTCCCCTGGATTTCACTAAAACGTTCGTGACCTTGATGACTACTTCCAGCGATCGATCGTTTGGCATGATAACACTGCGTTTAGCATGATAACACTGTTGAAAAAACTATAATAAACTCACCTGACCGACGATAAATCAGTGGGCAACCATAAGCGCTGAGCACGCACAATTCGGAAACTACTGCCACTGAACCACCGTACTGCAGCAACTCAAAATCATCGCCACCGAAAAAAAGTCGGATCGAGAGAGATCGCAGATTATAAAACGCCCAGGCCCCACACGGTCAGTCAGAAATAGTGTTGCTGCTTCGCTAAGGCTTCGGAGCAATTAAATTGACATGAGTCAAGCCTAGAATCAGAAATTACTCATTTTCCATTTTTTTCTTCTTTTGGTCGTTGTAGTTTCATGAAAAGTATCCGAGCAAGGTATATGTCTTCACACTAGTTTTTTAATATTCAAAGACATATTATCATGATCTGATTAAACACAACCCGAAGTGACCTTTAATATCACTTGAAAGACACAACTCACAGGCCAACAGCATTTACTTCCCTGAGAGCTGATGCAATCCATACAAAGTTAACGGCGTTTTTTGAATAGATTGCGTCGACGGCCCAGTATGTGATCTGTTGCTCAACTTCAATAGGAGAATC
>BLFP01001971.1:122830-127830 GCA_014634505.1 Montipora efflorescens
TTTCAATTTGTATTTCACGAAGCTGCGATAAAGTTTACGTAAACGGATAAAAGAAGCATCAAAGAAGCGAAATAAGAAACAGAGCATGCTCTAATCTTCTGTGTAACAAGATCACACAGCACATCTTAATTCCTCCATTCGCGCATAACCGCAATTCGATCCTTGCCTTTCGAAGAAAAATGTGAACTTCTCCCGGTTAGAGAGCTTTCTCTTTAGTTCGCTTCAGTTGAAAAAAGAGATGCATGACTGAGTATCGTCAGCGTAGAGAAATCATATCTTGTGGTGTCAAAGAATGTCTGCCAGTGGGGCAGTATAGAGTAAATCAGGAGCCCATGAGTAGGAGCCTCCCCTCCCTATGCACTATATCCTTGAGTCAACCTTTGCGCGTATCTTTCTATTTTTAGAACTAACCCGCCAACAATAAGCCCCTCAAAAAGGGCCTTCGAAAAATGTAAGCTCCGGGGCTTATTTTCGGAATTTTACGGTATTTATACATGAAAAAATTCCTGCACTTTACCAAGACAGGAATTTTTTTTCTTTTAAGTGAGCATCTTTTAAGTTTTCTTTTAATTAAAATCCCTGTAAATGAAAGATTTTTTCTGTACCAAATCACCCAGTCTTACTCAAAAGTTAAATATTCCCAGACACTGAAGCTATAATTGTACAAGACACGTGCTTAGATTTTACTCAGTTTGCTTCAAGAACGTATGCCGCTCCAATTGACTTTGATTAATAACACTATTCAGCAGCGGCATTTCCAAACAAGTATTGTCTTCGGCGTCTTCATTTAAGAATCTGTGAGCGTAAAATATTTTACAATGTCCGAGCCAAAAGGTTTGGCATCTTGTCATGCATGCGGTGCAGAAACGAATTATCGATGCTGAAGTATGGCTTCCATAGCAACATCAACTTCCGAAAATAATGTTGAGGCATCCCAAATTCATCCCGTTTTGATTTTATTCTGAATCAAAAATGCTTACGTTAGCGTAGAATGACATTCATACAAGATTAACATTCACATACCCAACTTCCCACCCACCCCCCGTTCCCCTCGGTGTCTAGAAAGGGTTGACGGATCGTTTCATAACTACCTTTAACGTTCTAGGATCATTGCGACGGAATAAGAGGTAAAACATTCTTTGAAATATGCCAAGCCCTACCAAGAAGCAAAATCCAAGAGATGGTGCAAGCTGGCTGTCAGTCATCTTCTTCTGGTGGATGAATGACGTGTTGAAACTCGGCAACAAACGACCACTGACCGAAGACGATTTGTTTCCTCTTCTCGAAGATTATAAAGCTGAGGTTCTCGTGGAGGACGCTGAGAAGTTCTGGTTCAAAGAGTTAAAAAGATGTCAATCCGCGGAAAGAAAACCACGTTTATGGAAAGCAATGGCCAGCCTTATTCCCTGGAAATCAGGTCTTATGATCATAATTTTGAAAATCCTAGAGTCTTTGAGTTATGTCTTTCTACCTCTCTGCCTTTGGCTTGTCTTAAAGACATTGAATGATGGGCGAAATGTTGACTTAAGGTTTGCATTCATTTACGTGTCACTTTTGGGAACGACAAGCTTTATAAAAGGTTTAACGACACATCACTATGACTACCTCACTGAACTCTGGGGATTGAAACTGAAGGTGGCGTTAATCGGACTTGTGTATAAGAAGGTAGGTTTAGCCTTTATATGGAGTGGGCTTGATTTCATATTTAAATAAACACGAGGCACGTACGTGTTTTAAATAAAAAATTAATTAATTAATTAACTAACCAATTAATATATCTAACTAAATTTATTATCTGTACAAAGTTATACTAAGACTATAAAAACGATTTTATTACTTATCACTACTTATCAATATTAATTAAATTCATGACTTAAAGGAACGAAGAATTGGCTGTATCTTAGAGCTCAAAGGCAAGCTGTTCCAGAGAACAGAACCACGATATTGGAAACTTCGCTTACCTCCTTCAGTACTCGGTCTAGAAACGAAAAGGTTGTATTTTAACTTTCTTAGATTATGCGAGTGAACACTGGATGTAGATTTAAAAAGATTGTTTAAACGAGTCGGAGCAACTGGAGATTATGGAGAATCTTAAACAAAATGACTGCTAGTTGCTTAGAACGCCTCCGCTCGAAGGAATCCCAACCGAGGTCGCTGAGTAAAGTGGACGATCTAATATTTAAGAGCAAGGAAAGGTTACGTTTATACAAACGTTGGCCGTGTAGCACTTATATTTTAAAACAGAAGAGTTCGAGTGGGTGAACCAAAAATCCCTCAAATCTCCAATAATTGAAAAGATCCGATCAAGTGGATTGCGCTTTTAGTATAAGCACATTAAATTCTTGCAACACTCAAGAAATGAGCGAAATCTATTTTGCAAACCAGATCGACCGGACCGCTTTTACGGAGACAGCCTCTTAAATATTAAACAGAGTTAACTGAATAGGGTGTAATGTGAAGTGCTTGAGATTTATATCCCATATGAGCCATGTGAGTGTTAGCCCTACTGATGGAAATGGGCCCACACAAGGACAGAGAAAAACTCTGACCAGGGTGGGAATTGAACCCACGACCTTCGGGTTAGATCTCCGCCGCTCTACCGACTGCGCTACAAGGTCAGACGGGAGCAGGCCGTGGGAACTGAAGATGTTAAAGTCACGGCAATGAACATGTACAAGTACAAGGAAAGGTTACGTTTATAACAACGTTGGCCGTGTAGCACTTATATTTTAAACAGAGTTAACTGAATAGGGTCTAATGTGAAGTGCTTGATTCAATTCCCAACCTTGGTCAGAGTTTTTCTCTGTCCTTGTGTGGGCCCATTTCCATCAGTAGGGCAAACGCTCACATGGCTCATATGGGATATAAATCTCAAGCACTTCACATTACACCCTATTCAGTTAACTCTGTTTAATATTTAAGAGGCTGTCTCCGAAAAAGCGGTCCGGTCGATAGATTTCGCTCATTTCTTGAGTGTTGCAAGAATTTAATGTGCCTATACTAAAAGCGCAATCCACTTGATCGGATCTTTTCAATTATTGGAGATTTGAGGGATTTTTGGTTCACCCACTCGAACTCTTCTGGCGCCCTATATCGAGGTTTCAATTTCACCCAACTTTGAAGATCAATTTATCACGACCTAACGAAGCCTGTACAAAACAAAAACGATAGCCAGTTACTTCATGTCTTTTGAATACACAAAGGTGACTTTCATTAACATTGAGATTGAATGAAGCTACCAGCGAGACTTTAAAGGCACCCCTATCATAGAGCCTGATCAGACACGCGAACACTGATCAACTTCAAACTCAATTTATGAAAAAGTGAGACGGTCTTTTTCAATCAAACCAACGCAGCTGGAAAGTAAGTACCATACATAGTGTCATTACCGAGAGAAACCTTGCGGCCCGTCATTGATGGAATATTTATAGCTCTCTGAACTTGCCTAATTTCAGCGATCTCCAAGTTTTGGCTGCACATTGAGAGACTCGTTAACAGGGAGGGTTGCACCAACCTCGCACGCAGATAGATCCAAAATAACCCTAAATAAACGAAAAAGACATTTAAATGCATTACAGATCAATTGAAAGGGGAAAAAACCCTGTTTTAACGGCTTCAGCTTGGCTTACCTGCGACAGATAAATGCTTCAGTGTTCGAATTTCGCTGCATGATTTTACAAAAAGAGGACGATCTCTGCTGCCCAAGCACGGGATCCCTGAAGGTGCAAATCAAGTGTACGTATCTAAGTTGCTTTTTGTCTGCTATTATCATTCTTAGATCGACGTTTTTCCTCCGTACAAAACGGTGAACATCACGGAAGATTGCAGCCATATTTACCTTTTTGGACAACCGCTGACCAAACTCAATAATAGCACTTTTGAGGTACTGAGGAAAGGAGGGTGTCGGTGAGGATTTTAAATTTCATTGCAATAAGAGTTGTCAAAGTTAGAATTCCTCCACGCTAAACCTGCACACAATTGCAAAACATCTTGTAAGTATAAAACCCAGGAGCCCATGACTCAGCTAATTGGAAATGTAATGCCGTGCATTTAGAAGTTATTATGGTTTATGATTTTAGATTTACCTTAAAAGCAACCTCGGATTTCTAGAGTATTTTAAAATCTATTTTGCTTCTCAGTAATACGTTCGGGAGCCGGATTTTATTTTTATTCATGCCATTTTAGTCTAGAAAGTAGGACTATTTAGAATGCCTTTATTATTTTTTTCAGCAACCAATAAACATACCAAATGATACGGATTTATTACGTACTCTTTCTGTATTTCACTGGCAGTTGATAGTTGGATGGGGATGAGTGTGTCGGTGAGGATTTTAAATTTCATTGCAATAAGAGTTGTCAAATTTACAATTCCTCCAAGCTAAACCTGCACACAATTGCAAATCATCTCGTAAGAGCACCTCGTCTTACGATCCACTAAACTTTCCCGTAATCGGCGCTAATACGTACCCACTCAACAGTATCCTACCTATGGGCCTTGCCCCTTCCCTCTGGCACAAAAGACGATTGTGGTATTGGCTAAAATTAAGTTGACGATTCCGTGATAACGAAAGTAAAGGTTTATTTTTATATGCTGTACCAGGAGTTGTTCAGCACTGCTTTTACCGTATAGGCAAGGGCCAATCTCTCAGAGGCTTTGGCAAGCCCTAAAATTACTCTACCGAATGGTTCTTAGCTTTACCCTAATTTAGTCCTTGTTCCTTGGGGGGGAGGGGTGGGAAGGATGCCGACTTCTAGCATTCATGCCTCTGAAGCGGTTGAGCAAACGATCAGCAAATTTCGTGACATTTCCTAAAATTTTGTTTATATGTGGTTGACATTTTCACGGGAACCACTTTTTATTTTTTCTATTTTGGTAGTTTTTCCTCGTTTCTTTCATGTTTCAACTTATCTCAGTTTTTTTGTCTTCGTTTACGAATTTTTAAATAAAATGTCGTTTCTTTGCTGACGTTATTGGTAAATATTAGACGACTCCTTAACTT
>BLFP01001971.1:132830-142864 GCA_014634505.1 Montipora efflorescens
ACAGTAATGAAAGTAAGGTTGGACGAGAACTTTATAAATCATAATAAGAGTCACACGAAGAACCAAGCTTCGACACGTCGGATAGCCCCGAGGCCAGCGGATATTTTTTTGACAATGTTGTCAATGTGGGAATCCCAGGCTAAGTTCTCATCCAAATCAATACCAAGATACTTGTAGGTTTTAGCTCTTTCTGAGAAATGGTCATCAATTTTCACATCAAACGGATAGTTTAAGTTAGCCAATGGGCCATTTCCGAGTTCATGACTGCCTCCTCATCAAAGCGAGTCTAAGTGCGAAGTTCTTGTAATGGTAATTAGTTCTACTTTACATATGAATGAAAACTAATTTTCACAACAAAAACTTCGCACTTAGACTCGCTTTGAAGAGGGGGCAGACATGAACTCGGAAATGGCCTATTTGTTATGGCTACCAATAATAGAATGTTTGGTTTTTTTGACATTTAACTAAGTTTATTAGCTCGTAGCCAGGTTTTAATTTCGGCTAAGTCACTATTCAATTTGTATTGTAAGTCAGCTGGATCATTTGAACTTAGAGTAAGACTTGTGTCGTCAGCGTACATTCTTGGCACAGAGTATAGGGGGCACGCAGGGAGGCGTTTATATAGAGTAAGAACAAAAGCGGTCCCAGGATCGATCCCTGAGAGACACCGTAAATAATGGTGCAATAGTCCGATAAACGGCCATTTATGAAGGTTTTCTGTTTACGATTTGTTAGGTAAGATCCAAACCACTTCAAAGTATGGAAATCCACTCCATAAAGTTGAAGTTTCTGTAGTAGGATCCGGGGATCTACCGTATCGAAAGCTTTTTTGAGGTCGAAAAAAAAGTACACCATTTATCAGACCATTGTCTATGTTTAGGTACCACTCGTTAGTAGCTTCTAGAAGGGCAGTCTGAGTGGAATGCCCGGGTCTAAAACCAGACTCAGTGTCAGCTAAGAGGTCATACATTATTAGATACTCATAGAACTGGTCGAAAACTATTTTTTCTATCAATTTGCTAATCACAGGCAAAACAGAGATTGGTCTGTAGTTGTTAGGGTCACTTTACGCCCCTTCTTTGGGCGAGACTCTGGCCAATTTCCATTCATCTCGGAATATACAGTGGTGATAGACAACTTGATTATATAGGTTAAAGAGGGCACAACTATAGGTGCTGCCTCTTTAAGTAATCAACAGGATATCCCATCAAGACCACTAGCCTTATTTAACGGAAGTAAGTTAATTGGTTTTAGAACAGTATCATTGATCGTTTCTTTCAACATAAAGGTATGTGCTACGGGGTGGACATAGTCGCGAAAGGCAATATTAGATGGAGGAATTTCGCTGGCAAGTAATGGTCCAACAGTTGAAAAATGATTATTTAAAACATCACTTATTTCTCGAGGGGAAGTATAAGCAACATTTCCAATTTTGAGAGCGTTGATTCTAGTAGTCTCTTTTGTTTTTGCCATAATAAGATTTATTCCTTTCCACGAATTCTTAATATTTCCTTGATTTGCTACGAAATGTGTATCATAATAAGATGATTTAGCCAGTTTTATCGCTTCATTCACTTGATTTCTAACTGATTTATACCTTGACCAGCTTTCCTCTATTCTTAGTCTGCAGGCAACTTTTTTTAGCTTGTCTCTTTCGAACATCGCCCTCTTTAATCAGGGCTAAGCCATGGGGCAGGAGTACTTTTAACTTTCTTATGTCGATAAGGTGCATGAACATTTGAGACGTGGAGAAACAGGTCTCTCCAGACAATCCAAGCAGAATTTGGATCATTGTGGTAAGTTACAGTGTGCCATGGAGCCAGGCCCAGCTCCCGCCTAAAACAAGTGGGTTCAAAATTTTAAATTGCCTGCTAAAAATAATATTCGAAAAACGAGTTGGACGTCATAGTTTGCTAATGGCGTAAACGAGTGAGTGATCACTAATGCCAATATGGGAGACACCAGCGTGAGAAAATTTACTTGGATTATTAGTTATAAACAAATCAATCGTAGTAGCAGTGGAAGCAGTTATTCGCGTGGGACTGTGGATTAGATGATGAAATTGGTACAGATTACAGATGATCCAGAGGACTAGCTGCGAAATCATAGTTAAAATCCCCAAGTAAATTTGTTTCCAAATCATACTGTTCTAATCTCTCAAGGGCAGACTCGAAAGAATGCATTATCTCGTTTGTTGACCCAGGGGGTCTATACCACGTACCAACAATAAAGGGTTTTGCCTTAGGCTTAATCACTTTAACACAAAGTAATTCTAATTTCTCATCCAAGGCTTGAACGTTTTCATTGTTAATAGAGTTCCTAATATAAAGCGCTACTCCTCCGCCATTTCTATTACGGTCCATTCTTTCAAGAGAATAACCGGGTATACTTATGGTAGTGTTTGAGAATGAGGATTCTAAACGCGTTTCATTTATTGCTAAAATATCAACTGATTTAGAGGTCATATAGTTTCTTAGTTCGTCAATATATTTCGGTAGACTGGCAATATTGAGCGCTGCCATCTTAAAACCTCTAGTGTTTGGTATCCCAATGGTGACATTCTTCGTCGCAGGCTCGGTTACAACAGATATGGATTTAGTAAGCAAATTTGATGGAAACCATCAGTTTGTGATGATTTACAACTATTGCTGACAGTGAGAGACTCGGTAGGCGATAGAGGTTGAGAAATAGTTGTAACTAAAATGGTAGACGCAAGATGACCCCAGCTGGGTTGATCAGGAGCTATAGGTAGGCGTGAGGATCAAGCTGACCTGTGAGCGCTAGCGCTAAGACAGTTAAAAAAATTATTAAACATGATATTAGAGCGGTTTTCAATTGAGTGTCGAAAGTAATTAGATAATTACTTTGGTTTATGATTACTTCACTAAGTGATTGGTTCAAATTTCTCGCGCTACGTTTTCCAACCAATCAGAAGTGAAACCAAAACCAATCGTCGCTCGCGCGTGCACAATTTCCCGCGCTTTGTGTCGGCTACATGTAATTACTTCGAGTTTTGATTGGTTTACTGGATTGTCTCCGTCCCTTTTGATTGGCCAAAGTAATTACTTTGGTTTTGGTTTTACGACACTCAATTGAAACTCGCTCTATTACATCTCTCGTTAAGGTGTAGCCCACTCTTATTTAGACCATTACTGGAAATGTTATTGTGCTGTACAAGTTGCCAGCCGTTTTGAGTACAAAACTTGCGACGCTTCTTATTGGTAGCTTTTACGGATTCGTTCGAAACATCGTCCGATCTAGACACCACTTCAGATAGAATGACTTCAGCGGTTGATTCATTCTCAATTTTTCTCGCTAAGTCTACGATGTGATCAGCGACTATGTTGGGATCTCGATCCTTCAGATCGTTCTTCCCTATGTGAAGGATGATTTTAGCAGATCTTTGTCTATGGTTGGTTGAAGATAGTGATTCATATCCCCACAGGTGGCTCCAGAGAATGATTTAACTACAACCTGGTGGCCAACTTTTTTGCCAAGTTTCCAACCACGAATTTGTTTTCATAGAGTCGCCAATAACCACGGTAGTAGATTTATTTCTCTCGTTTTTTAGAGGATGCAGTAGATTTCGGTAGTACGTCGGATCTGTTGTTTTGGGATGGTTGATCAGAGTGTACAGAAATATGATCTTGAAGAGGCTTGAAGCGGTTTTGAGTTGCGATGACTGGAATCTACCGACCCGTTGGCCGTGAATTTAGTGTTGGACGCTTAATGGTTTCAGCAGAATTTATCTCAGTTTGATCAGCATTGGAGCTTAGAGCAACGGAACCATCCACACGCAGTTCCTTTGTCAATACTTGGAGGGCAGTTATATATGAGTCGCGTTCCTCGGACCTTAAGCTTCGTTGTTTCTTCAAATAGTTGCTCTTTCAATATGCTAATTTCATTGCAGAGATTCTGATTTCTGTGTTGGAGGGTGTTGATGAGCTGGACATTATTTAAATCAGCTTTTCGTGGTTTCTCGAAGGAGCCAATTTTCTCATGGATCAATGTAATCTGCGACCATATTTTGCCAATTTCTTTTTTAAAATCAGGTGCCGAGACCGCTTGATCACCGGATGATATTTGCCAAACAGAACCTTCGCTCCGTTTAGAATCCGGGCAGGAAATTGGAGGTTCTTCGTCATTAGCAGTGTAGTCGCCCGCTTCGCCGTTAAATACGTTATTAGTTTCAGCAGCCTTTAAGATAGACTGCAGTTAATCCTTTAAATTTTGACAATCAGATCCCTGGACTTGAAGTGTACTAGTCTTGTAGAAGTTCAGTATCAAAGAGCTCGTCTTAATCGTCTTTTCTTTCTCGTTCATGGTAATCGAGCATGCAGCCGGGTCGATATTCAAATACTTGAAACTGAAAGACTGAGGCTCCTCGAATGATCCTGACTACGTAAACGTAGACTTCATCGGATTATAGTCAAGTTTCTCGATCAAAGGGGGCTCAAAGTCCAGTTTACCTCCTGTTCTGCAAGAATTTCGGCGGAGAGAGAATTATCCTGACCGCACGCCATGATTATGCAAATGAAAATACATGGATGAGGTTACCTAGTATTATCCAGTCTGATCACTTGAGCAAAGACATCGTATAAGAGAACCTACATTTGTGGCACACCATTTAGAATTGTCTCCGTCGCTTTATAAATCGATTCTAAACTTAACGAAAGCCGCACTGAAATCATTAAACCCTTGCGTAGCCTTTTCTTTGATAAATTGTTTCTAACAACCTGTAATAACTTAATAATGCAATTCAGGTGCGATAAGATCTAGACAGTGTACTGTTTTTCAGCTTTTTTCCGTTGCTGTTCGATAATCAGATTAGGAGGAAAGCGATTCAAAATCAGCTTCTCAGACAAATGGGTTCTTCTACTTCCCACAAAATATACCAAGTACATTTTTTCTTTCTCATAGGTTCTGTCACTAAGTCGTTATAGCCTGGAAGCCATGTTGTCTGGAAACGCTATAAACCTAGTCTCCAATGACGCACAAAAGATCGAGAGGTCTTTAAACTGTGTTGGTTATGTCTTGTCAGCACCGCTAGAAATCGTGATTACTCTGTTGAGTTTGTGGTACCTGAATGGCTGGAAAGCTCTCGTTGGCGTTTCTTTTCTCATCACTTTCGTGGCCTTTCAAATCTTAATGGCGAGAAAAGCCGCAAAGCTGAGAAAAAGAGCGGCTACTTTTACAGACAAACGGCTCGTAATCATGAATGAAATTATCTCTGGGATACGAGCGGTGAAGATGCATTCTTGGGAGTGGAACCTTAGAGATATCGTCCGTGACCTCCGCAGGTAATGTATTAAGATCAGTTTTATAGTTTACTTTCACCATAATATACCTTGTCGTTTTAAGGCATAAGGTGGGCCCGCTGTCTTGGGATTTTCAACAATCGCTGCCAACCAGAAGTAAAATAACTCTAGGAAACAAGAACAAAATTATTGTTAGCTGTTTCGGAAAATCTTGCAAATTCTGACAGCCAGTGTACGTCTGCTTTAAGTTCTTTGTTTTCGGTTTAATAGTTTTCTTAAGAGCAGATGTCTGTAAATATCGAGCAAACGGCGGCCACGTCAAAAATTAAAATTCGCTCATATCTTGTTCATAGTAAGGTATTAGCAAGTAACTAAATGTGGTGTAGTTTGTTTTTGAAAAGACCGCTTCGATTAGGAGAAAATCTAAAAAATCAGTTTTCGAGGTCGGCGACTTGAAAACAACCAAATTTTGAAGCAAAATGAGGCGTTCTCAAAACTTCGCTCGCACGCCAAAAGGAAGCAAGTGGGGTAAAATATTCACCGATAAATCAATTTGTTAAGGGTTTTACTGCTAGTTTGGTGGTGATTTCTTATTTTAGCGATAATCTGGAAGATAAACAATTTTAATTTAGTTTGGGTTCTTTTTCAACTGACCGTGTTTTAAATTTAGGCTGAAAGTTGCGTTTTAAATTTTAGGCATGTGCTACACCTTGGTTTTACCTGAAACTCAAGCTATAAGCTATTTAAACATTGTACTAAAACATATGTAAGAACTGGCTTGGGTAATTTAATTTGTACTTCAAACGAACCTTCTGAAGTTGAATAAATTTCGCCTGAAATATGAGACTTTTTCATGACCGTCGGTTTGTTGTTGCTCGACAAGTCACAAAAGCTTGACGCCCTTCAAAACAATCTTTCCTCGAAATTGCACTTGTTCAAAGCGTTGTATTAGAATATATATTACCCCAGAGTGTTCTTCTTTTCTGAGTAACTTTAAGCCACTTTTTATACCTCATTTGGTGTTATTCTCAACTGATCACTCTGTGCCGGATCGGCTGGCAACCCACGAACTCGGGAAAACAAGAGAATTATTTCAAAACCTCTGACTGAACTCAGCATATCTTTCTTTATCCTACCTTAATACTCCTTGCACTTGAAAAATCCTAGGCCTTAAAACAGCTGAAATTTTGATAGACCCCTCTTAATAACTGCTAGGCAGGTGTCCTCTTCATGCTTTACCCCTTTTAGTGTTGCGTGACAGATCAAAATCATTCGCACCTGGAGGGGGTAGGGAAACCGGTCAGTGTAAAATGTGAACTGCGGACTGCAGACTGCAGACTGCGGACCAAGGGTAAAATGTAGACTGAGTGTAAAATGCAGACTGCAGACTGAGAGTAAAACGCAGGCTGGGTGCAAAATGCAGAAAAAAGACTGTAGACTTTTAAACATTTGTACTCCTTCTTCTCCAAATCGGTGAAATAGCTAGCCGGTATCAGTTACACAGTTCGCTTCCTAGCCGAAGTGCATTGCCCATTCGCCAGAGGTTTCAATGAACATGCGAACAGCTTAAGTCTGCATACCTTGATTTGCAATACTTTCATAGCAGGTCATCCAAATTTCCTGCAGAACATCTTTCTTTGTTGTTGGAATGATTTACTCCCTTTTTTATCGCCATATTTCTTCCTGCACAGTATTTTGGGTCAGCAGCTTTCATTTAAGCGTAAACATCGTGGTGTCGTACCACTTCACGGTCCCTGGTCACGTATATCGAAAACTTCGCATCTAAAGTTGAAGCGTGAAGTCTCTCGGACGAAAAAAAGGTTCAAGATTGCGATTATGTTTTCGGGTCGTCGACGACGTTCCAGAGAAGAAAGGAATGGATTTGTGAAAGCAGATGTCGTCAAGTAAGTGTTCGTTCACATGTATTTGCGGGATTTTTTTTCCCTTAAACCCTTCCACGACTACAGTTTACGCTCGGTCTACATTTTACCCCAGCCTGCGTTTTACTCTTAGTCTGCAATCTGCATTTTACACACAGTCTGCATTTTACCCCTGGTCCGCAGTCTGCAGTCCGCAGTCCGCAGTCGGCGTTTTACACTGACTGGTAGGGAAACAGATGCGCGAAAACGAAGCCAAAACTTGTAATATTTCTTAAAATAAGACTGTTTGTCAATCGTCAAAGATCTTGCTATTGTAAGTTCAGTGTTCTAGATTGCAAAGTCTTCGATATCACAGTACCATTAAAGACAAAAATAAACTGTCCACAACAAAAACACTTCGAATGAGTCGGGTTTTCACTGCTCACAACTGGGTCATTGCTCGCTGAATGTATGGCCACTATACCAAGCCAAGTTCGTGCTTCTTTCTTCATATGCAAGCCTTCCAGGTTTCCCCCGCAAATGCTGTTACAATGCCTTTTTAACCAAAACCGATCTTAAGTATTTCTGACAAGTGCAGTTTTTTCCAAAGGTGATCAGCTTGTCAATGTAAGGGGCTTTTCTCTTTACTTTGATGTCCGTTATTGGTATATCAAAGTGCTCACAGATATCCTTAAGCATTTGAATTACAAAGATTGATAGCTTTGAATTTGCAATTAGTTCGCAGATGTTATACCTGTCATAGCATATTGGATGAGTAAGGGCAACCTCTTGAAGAACTTCACTTCTCAACTCGTCAAAGGCTTTCTCATTTTCAACGTTCTGGTTTTCTTCAAAGTCGCTTTCCGTCATTTCGTCATCTTCAAGTTTGCGTTTTGAGGACAGTCTTGAAAAGAAACTTGAAACTTGCTGACTGGTCAGAAATTCAGAACTGCTAAAAAGGCGGTTTCCATTACTGTCTCTAGCAGTCATCATTGACTTGGATACCGAGGCTGCATCTGCTTTCTGGCCGGTTGACTCGCCAATACGAAATTTACTGGAAAAGTAGTCTCTCTGCTTCTCTGTGAATCGTGTCCGCTTTACGTGACTAGACTTAAGGGCCCAACCCATTGGTAAAAAAGGCTGATTCGAGAGGTTAAGCTGCTTTCTCACTTGTTCAATCTGTGGTACACTACCAGACTGACCTTGTAGCCTCTCTGAGTAACCAAGCACTGCTCTGTCAAGGAGTGTTTCATGCTCCAAAGCACATTCGTGTTTTCCGAGGTCCAGATGGTGCTGTAAAGAAGAAAATCTTTGATAAACTTTCATGCATCCTCTCTTCTTCGGTATCTGAGCATTGCTGGGAATTATCTGAGCAAAGTTGACGCCTGGATTTAACTTTAATAAAGTGTGCATTCGGCATTGTTGTGGCTGTACCCTCATCACATTTCACGAGATCTGGAATCTGCACCAACTGTGGAATACCGAGGTCCTTGAGGCGTATGCACTTACCAGGCCCTATTCCATACGCTCTCCAGACGGTCAGGCTTCCGTTGTTGTATACAATGTTGGAAATCAAACTCACTCCTGCAATCTTTACATTCAAGGACGGTGCTGGGTCTTGCGCTGGGATGCATGAAACGTCAATTCCAGGAACACCTCCCGATGACTGGATAGCGTCTACCATTTCCTTGGCAGTCTCGATGTTAGACCCTTGATTAAGGTGGATTTTCATGTGTGACTTAATTGAAGCCGCCTTCCTATCACACGGGCCTTTACCGTTCTGTGCGTCTGAAAAGTCCAAGCGTTTCACAGTCACTCCACTAGCGCAGCCTGTAAAGCTGGCCCCCACTATCGTAGCCCCGCAGTGGTAACAGCCGGCATTGTCCTGTCTGTAAAAGACAGTTTTCAGATGAGGCAGCTGCGACTTTAACTTTCCAATAACATCCTTCATAATGGAAAGCACCGCACAGCTGTCTTGGTTGCAGGTCTGGTAAACATGCACAAATGTCATCATCTCCAATTCGTGGTTTTCCGCTCTTCGAGTAGCTACAGTAATGTGCCAAGACATACCCCGCTTCGCAAACCAATCACTTTGGCTTTCTCTAAACGTTCTTGGCAAGAACTTCATAGCCCAGTCCTGAACCAGGAGTACGGAATTTTCATCGAGAGCATCAATCACCTCTATTCGGGCTTCATCCTGATTCACACAGCGAAGTAGGTGAGCTTTCCAAGCCCAGATGTTTTGCTTAGCTTGCCCTTCAATGCAGTTCACCTCTTCTACCACGTCACTAGAGACGTTGCTATCAGACATCTTTTCGATTGCGTCATGTATTTCAGCAAGAACTGAAGAAAGTAGATAACAGCGATCACAGGTTTCTAGATGATCTTGTGGGCAAATGATCTGATAATCCTTGTCCCTAGGGTCGCTTAGTGCATAAGCTCTGCAATGATCTGGAATGTTGGATTGCTTAGAAACATGCACCTGTGAAGACATTAATAAACAAAATTACTCAGACCCTAGATCAAATGTTACGGTTAAGGTGACTCGCTGGTTTTGCACTGGACATCTCTCACTTGGCATAACAAGACACCCGCCGTGAAAGAGAGCTTACAGTAGCAATAAAATGAATTCGATCAAAGAGAAAAGAAATCCATTAAAGTTTTTCCAAGGTTTTCATCCACCTTCCACGTTCTTGCCATTTTGAAGCTCGCCCCAGTCCTCGCTTAAAGACGGAAGGAATCCAGATGATGAGCCCTTTCGAAGCTCTACCTCAAAAACGAGCAAAGTGCCCCTTACCGGTCTTTCCAACGGCATTTTTCGTTAGCCGTAGGTTGAACAAAGTAAAATTCTGTGCACTATCGCCAGCTTTATTGAAAAGAAGCGTGCTTACTTGTTGACTTTTGTCATGCGCACAGT
>BLFP01001971.1:146102-156102 GCA_014634505.1 Montipora efflorescens
CTATCCGCTTTTGGCTTTTTGCTCACGTCCTTACTATGACCTGATAATATTGATGGTATTCTGCATTTGTCCGGAACTCGGCGTGTCCATCCAGTACCCAGAGATGCTCGATGAGCTGGACATATGGTCATTTGGTCAATATTTCGTGGAGAGGAAAAGATGGATGCCCTCCCCAGAATAAGCTCAATTTCATCAACTATGCCATGAAACGCAAACATTGCTTTATGCCCGTTAATATCTCGCTGACAACTAAGTAGAGGAATGCATCCCGTTGCTTTGTTTCTGTCTCTCCTATCATGACCACAGTGGCCTCCCACAATCGATACAAACGAACAATCACTTTCCATGATAGTTTTTCGACGGATTGCAACTAACTGGTTTTAAATTCTCTTAACTTTCATATTTAAACAGGTGTCAAAAACTGATGACGTCGTAAAATTAAATCAAGTACGGTAAACAGCTAGCGGATGACTTTTCGAAACCTTTCAGTTGTAATGAAAAAAAATTATATTACAAACATTTAATAAATTTATATACAATTTTGTATCTTTTGTTCCTTAACAGTCTATTAATCCTATCACCCAGATTGAATTATTTTTCCATCTGACGCAATGTTATAACCACTGGTCCCTTATCTGTTTATCTCCTCCTTAATTAGTTTGGGAAGTCTGTGTTTATCCTTCAGGTGCCAATGTCACACAACTCTTTTGATCACGTTTTAAGACCAAAGGTATATCGGCAGCCCGAGAGTTCGCAATCAAAATTGCAGTTTTTGTGAGACCTAAAATATTTCAGTGGCAATGGATGTGAAATTTCGATCGACTGAAAAGAAAGGACTGCAATACTGTGAATATAATAGTTCTGTCTGGGGTTACTTTCAAGCAACAGGATTCTCGACTTGGGGACTGACAATCAGCAGAAAACAAGATGTAAGTTAACCACAACGGGAAAAGCATCGAGGTAAAAAAATGTTCAGTACAGATTTCTTAAATACAAGTGGAATTGTGAGTTAACTTTCTAGTGGAGGCGTAAAGCTTTCGTGACTTGTCGCGCAATAACAAAGCGACGATCCCGCGATCATTGCAAAGTCTCATATGTCAAGCGAAATTAATTCAACTTTAGAAGGTTCGTGTGAAGTACAAATTAAATTACCCAAGCCAGTTCTTACATATGTTTTAGCACAATGTTTAAATAGCTTATAGCTTGAGTTTCAGGTAAAACCAAGGTGTAGCACATGCCTATAATTTAAAACGCAACTTACAGCCTAAATCTAAACTTCGGTCAGTTGAAAAAGTATCCAAACTAAAATAAAATTGTTTATCTTCCAGATTATCGCTAACATAAGAAATCACCACCAAACTAGCAGTAAAACCCTTTACAAATTGATTTAGTAGTGAATATTTTACCGCGCTTGCTTCCTTTTGGCTTGCGAGCGAACTTTTGACAAGGCCTCATTTTTCCTCAATTTTTTGATTGTTTTCAAGTCACCGACCTCGAAAACTGATTTTGTCGATTTTCTCCTAATCGAAGCGGTCCTTTCAAAAACAAACTACACCACGTTTAGTTACTTGCTTACACCTTACTATGGACAAGATATGAGCGAAAACGATTTTTTGACTGTGGCCGCGAAATTTCGATTTTGCTCGATTTTTACAGACAGTTGCTCTTAATGTCTAGATTCATAATATGCTTGGTCACAACTGGACCGGCTTTGGTTAGAAAACTGAAAAAAAAAAACCGTTTGAAGCAACCATGAAACAAATAAGACAATTCCTACACTCACAACTGTTGAAACGATAAAAACTTCGGCAATGGTAATCTTGAATGTATGCAATTAAAATGGGTGGAGTTAATACACTCTTACGGCCGAATTATCGGTAAGGCCGTGGAATGAGCTCAGTTCCGGCACTCTTCCATTACACAACAGCTACTGATCTAGGTCGATAGAAAAAGTGTGGCTGCTGTGCGATGTCTCACCTTATTAAATGAGGAAACAGTGATTTTTCAAATACATAGCAACGGGTAAAATAGACATAAGCTTACTACTTTTTCACCAGGCTAGAAACGAATCAAGCCTGGTGAACAAGCTTTCCTGTACGAAATAGCGAATAGATCCAGTTAACACGAACGACACCGAATAATATTAGCCAAACAGAAAGACCTTTGCATATCATATTTTCGCTATAAAGTCTGTCTCTGGTTTCGCCAAAAACAAAACTACAATATAGCGACCAGTGAATTATTGTCAAGCTGCCAATCTATGAATAAATTCAACCTCAAAATAATAACAATGATAATAATAATAATAATAATAATAATAATAATAATAATAATAATAATAATAACAATAACAACAACAACAACAACAACAATTATAATAATAATAATAATAATAATAATAATAATAATAATAATAATAATAATGGTTGAAGGGCGAGCATACTGCTGGGTGCAGGCTGGTCTTGCACTTGTTATATTTGTCCTAATTAAGTTTATTTTGCTTTCTGTAATCTGTTTACAGGAAAGAGATGGCCATAATCCGTTTAAAAGGCTTAATTGTATCAATGTTACTTGTTCTGTGCTTCACAACGATTCCTATCGCCACCCTGGTTTCAGTAACAACTCTGATATTGACTGGAACCCACCTGTCATCATTTGCAACATTCACACTTCTTCTAGGCTTTACAGTATTACGAAAATCATTTTGCTACAACTTGAGTTTGGCCTTGCAAATTGCTGCGGATGGGAAAGTGGCACTCGATAGAATACAGACATTTCTGATGGAGAAAGTAAAGAAGTTCGAAGGAATTGAAGAAAAAAAAACCCAAAGTCAAGATCCTAAAGGCAACGTTGAGGTAAAGAATTGTAAAAGAGAAAAGAAAAATAAAATGGCTGTACAGCTTGTGAGTTACAGACGAAAAATTGACTATTTGAGCGGACCACTGACGGGTGTCGGCGACTCTCTATCGGAGGTGGATCTGGCGTCACCAGGATTATTTGCCACTAGCAAGGTCTTTGAAGAGCCTTATGTCTCAATTTCTGAAGCGTCCTGTTCTTGGAACCAAGAAATCTTGGCTAACACATTGAGTGACATTACTCTTAATCTTCGCAATGGTAACCTGTTAGGAATAACAGGTGCAGTTGGAAGTGGAAAATCCACTCTATTAACAGCTATTCTTAAAGAACTTCCCCTACATAGAGGATCAATTTCATACCACGGAAAGGTGGCCTATGTTCCTCAAATACCTTGGGTATTTTCTGGCACTGTACGACAGAACATTTTGTTTGGATTGGCTTTCAACAAAGAGAGGTTCCAACAGACTATTCACATATGTGAGTTGACGAAAGACTTGGCGAGCCTCGCAAATGGTGACCTCACGGAAATCGGGCAGCGAGGTGTTACCCTCAGTGGAGGTCAGAAAGCACGAGTGGGTTTGGCTCGTGCAGTGTATTCAGATGCTGATATTTACCTGCTTGATGATCCACTGAGTGCAGTTGATACTAAAGTAGGAAGACGACTTTTTGAGAGTTGCATACTGGGCCACTTATCAGGTCGTATTCGTTTGCTGGTCACACACCAGTTGCAATATTTGAAAGATGTGGATCGCGTCGTTGTGATGGAGAGCGGTTCAATCATTCACCAAGGGGAGTACGCTGAAATTCTAGAACGGGGAGCGTTCCGGGGAGTATCAGGATTGCCTGAGCAATGTGAAGATGGACCTGGACTCCCAGAGACTGTCAGACTAAACAAGATTAATGACAATGAGATTCCAAAAAAGGAGCTGGAGGGAACATTGATTCCCTCAATCAAGACATGCAATATGCCTGGGATTTGTCAGCAACAAACCCCTGATCTGAAATTGATTGAACCAGTCCTAGATAACAAAGGGATCATCGATACTCAAAACTATTCGGTCTCGATCGTCTCAGGCTCGAGGGGATCAGCAGAAGGTAAAGATAATGGCGCCTTTGATGAAGAAGATAACAAAGAATTGAGACCTGATCCGCAAGAGAAGGGAAAAGTTCACCAGGAATTGTCTGAGCCCTTTGAGAATGGTCCTGGTGTTGACGAAGACGAATTTCACGATAAAAGGATGGCCAAGACGTTAATGAATGTACGTTCCGTCTCCTTTGTAGCAAGACAGCCAAACGTTCATGTTAACGAAGCCTTTGTAGATGATTTGGATCCACCTGTACAGCACAATAAAAACCTTGGTGTCAATGTCAAAGACGAAACGATTCTGCAGACTACTGGTTCCCTAGTAGTCTCAAACATGAGTGATGTGTTAGAGGCTGATCCTAAGGCACGACCAGTCCTTGATTTAAAGGAAGACGAGGAAACCAAGAGTGCAGGAACTGTAACTTTTAGACTGTACTGGAACTATTTTAAGGAAGCACTGCCTACTTCTGGGATAATGCTTCTTGCAGTTGCCCTATTGTTTGCACAAGGTAAAGCTGAAACAGTGTCTTGAGAACACTGCAACGTGTACTTATTTTGGTGACACATGCTATATTATCAGCATTGAGTAAGATTAACTACCCGTGCACTCTTTCTTTATAAGAACGTCTAGTTTTGGGCCTAAGGTTGAACGTTTTCCTTCCTTTTCTAGCGTTTTGAGTCTAAAAAAGGCCTTGACATTTTCGTAAAGGGGCAAAAGCTAAATTCTTAGGTCAAAACTGAGTACAAATGTAAATTAGTACTTTAGCTTACACGTAGAACCTATCTGACCACCCACTGAGACGATATGAAATATATTCATAGCACAAAGAGGTATTTGTGTTTAATTTTTGGCGACTCTCTCAAGACACCGTCTCCAAACTTGAAAAAACGGGCCAGTTTTTCTCAAGTCTCAATCCATTTCCATCCTCTAAATTCTTGGCTGCAAACAACAAAGAACAGCTTCAGTCCAGTTCAATGGTTATTGCCAACAAACCTACAGCATTATTTTTTGGTCTTCATTGCTCCAAAGACGTCATTAAGACTTTTGATGTTTATCTAAAGTAGTGTGACGCTACCCCTTTAAAGTCGCGCGATATACTAAGTTCGATTACAAACTGAGTTGTTCTTCAATATATCATGCAATAAGAAAACCTCATTGTTTTCGTCAAAAAGAACGTCCCTAAGTATTTGAGTTAAATGTCCTGTTTGAATGTTACTGATTCTCAGTATATGCTTAGTATGTTCTTAAAAAATTGATCAATCTCAGCCTGAACGTTGTTATGAAAACGTTTCTTATAATAAAAAGAGTGTATTATGTTTTAAAGAATTTATGGCTTGGACAATCGTGAGAAACTAGCATAGCGAAAAGAAATTTGAATTTATTTGGTTTTGCTACGGTATATAGCAACGTGACGAAATTTACTATCGCAAAAAAGATTTTAAAGAGTATTAAAAGCGTTTAGCGAAAACTGTTTTGTTTTTTTCGATTGTATCCTAGAAATTAGCATCGATACAGTGATCGCTTTCGTAAAGATATGATTGAGGATAAAAGTACACTACATGATTTAATGTAAGCAAGGTCGTGTTTGCTGGAAAGATATTCTACTTGTAGTAAAGTTGAGGTAATCGCAAAGGGTTCCAAGCATCTTTTGCGTCAATAAGGGAAAACATATGTCTCTCAAGAGATTTCGGAGTACGTAGATGGAACATTTACAAATCCACGTAATTGTCATCTGCTCACTCTCTCTCAAACTACAATAAATGACCACCGGGGTGCCTTGCGTGATTTAAATTCTGGTCATTGATGCTTCTTTCAATGCGTCGGACTTTTTTCCAGTTGTACTAATAATATGAACACTGCTCCAGTTTGTCTCCTAGCTCCAAATTGGTGGTTGTCCAGAATGGCCGAGATGTCACAGGACCAACAGAAAGCGACGAACACTAATGTCATTCATGGCAGTTTGGTGGCGGTGGCCATTGTTGTCACGGCAATCTCGTCTTTCTCCTTTTACTACCTCCTTCTCAAAGCTGCTGAAAACCTTCACAGTAAAATGACAGTGGCGACTATCAAGGCACCTGTAAAGTTTTTTGATTCGACCCCAGCTGGGCGTATTCTGAATCGGTTTTCCAAAGATATTGGTTGTTTGGATGACGTATTGCCACCGCTATTTCTTCAAGCTCTTATTTTCTGCCTCTTCTCGCTCAGCGCTATTTTGGTTCCTGCTGCAACAAACTACTGGCTCTTCTTGGCCCTTCTCCCAATAATTGGAATATTTGTTTACTTCGCCCGTTATTATCTGAGGTCCTCCAGAGAGATGAAGAGAATTGAAGCAATCAAATGCAGCCCTGTCTACTCACACATCACGGAAACAATAAATGGCCTGGAAATAGTGCACACTACTTCAGACATGAGCAAGACGTTTGTTGACAGACTAAAAAGGTTAGTCCTCATCAAACGATTTGTTTCATTTAAGACTGTAAAGGTAACGAAATACGTGACTTCAAAAAAGGACAAGGCCGGGAAATCCTTATCTGGGGGCTCGTTAAATCTTATACATTGAAAACGTTTTGACAACTTGATAAACCGACATGAAACTCGTTTTAAGGTCTGACAAGTAGATTCTGTCTTTTCGTGATGTGCTCCCTCTCAGATGCAACCGACGAAAATTTGAAGTCAAACATTCCCATAGGTCTGGATTGGGGTTTAAAATCTCATTTATCAGTTGAAATTTCGCCTCGTTGTCAGTGAATGAGTTTCCAGTAATCGGATCCGTGCTTTATACGCAACGGGTTCTGGGATCACCAGGGGGCAAACATTGCAAATTGCTGTGAGAAAATGTATGGCGGAAACTCATTCGACATCCAAAAAACGATTTTGGAGATAGATTAACGCTTTTTTTGACTCAGTTTTATCAGAAATCGATGTGGGCAATGTTGATACGTGGCAACTGTAAGTTTTTGTTGGAATAACCTTGAAATATGAGATAAAATTTGCTGTTTAACTTCCCTGCTTGCGTCAAGTTAATTGTGAAATGGTCTCAAAACATTACAAAACAAGAGCCTCTAAGTAGCCTATACTCATGCGCTGCCAGGTTATTTGTACTTTTGTTGACAGTTTAATAATAATAATAATAATAATAATAATAACTTTATTGTACATCACAAAAAGAGGTATATAGGTGTAACAAGAATCTATTTGAGAGAAGTTGCTCTTTATCGTGTGAGTTCATTGACCTATACTTTTCATCTTTATTTGAAAGAGTTTGTTTTTTTCGATGGGTCCATAAACCTGTACTTTTCACAACAATTTGAAGGAAGTTCTTATTTTTTCTCTGGGTCCATTGGGCTGTAAATTTATCTCCTCTTTCTTCCAGTTTGCTGCAATTTCTGAAGTAGATTTATGCTCTCTTATTATTTGTTACCTTTCTATATTTGATAGTTCACATAAACATCTAAGAAATGCAACCTTATACTTTGTTTCAAAACAATTAAATTTACTCTGAATAATAGAACAAAAGAACAGAACGGAATCTACATTTGAAAATACTTTTGTTACATTTTTCGGTTCAGAACCATTGTATACAAAAACGTGGTAACTCATCTTTTGCTTTGCATACCACTGGAAAACACAACTAATGCAGTAGCTAGAAATTCACATCAAAAAGCCTGCTGCTTTCCTTATTATCCAAAATGGCAGTTTTAAGCTGTTGTTTACTGGGAAACACATTACAAGATAAATTTCCCTGACATCTTGCTCTATGAATAACTTTTACATGGCCAGCGGCCTACGTCTAATTTCTTTAGAAAATCAGAGATAAAAATGACATATTTTGCTGGAGTAACATTTCTGATAAATTGCTCTTCCATTCTCAATGATGCTATCAACTGTTTGAGAGGTGCAATATATATAGTTACAAAACTTTTGAGGTGGAAAAACAAATAGAATAAAATGACACAGCAGAACATTCTTAAATGATAAACATCATTTAAGTGCTACTAGGGTCTAAAATTTTGGTTTCGAACATATAATGAATGAACAATGCTTCCAATGTTGCTTTACATTTTAGTAATGTTAACACATTTTAATCTCATAAGTAACAGATGTTTGTGCACATATATTCTGAAAATGTTGTACCAAATTCATTAATGAATCTATTTCGATTGAAGTACATGTTGCAAATGGGTCCCATACCCTGCCATGAGAGTAAAAAAATTTACACCTCCCATTATGCAGACAGTATATTGCTACTGTGTAAAGTTCAAGTGTTAAAATATATGCCTGGTAATTATCCATGAGCAAAGAAGCAAAGGCAGCTAACATTGATATAACATAAGGAAAGTCTGAAATTATACGAAGTGCACTATTTAGCAAACCACTATAACTATCACTGTATGTCAACTGATAATTAATGTAGCTTAAGTTATAACCTTAACAGGCAAATCTGTCAAAAATAGGAGTCCCTGTTTGTATGATTGTGACAAAGCTGAATACATATTATTCCCAATGTTTATAATTTGAACCAAGTCAGCTGAAGAGGTTATTGGATTCCCGAAATTTTAAACAAGTGCCGACAGAGACATTGCCACTCGTTGTGTGCCTGCATTTGCCGTACCAAATACTTCAACATTACCTTGACTGTATGGTGCGGCAATAGATTTAGTTGAATCAACAATTCCTGGACCTGGGTTGTTTGTACGTCATTTGCGAGTCGAATTAACTCAGGAATGTAAAAGCGATACAAATAGATCTCTGTAAAGCCACAGATGATTAATTTGTTACATTTCATAAATGTGAACCAAACTTTTCAATACTGGCAAACAAATGGCCTCTAAGTAAAACAAAAGTAAGACAGAAAACCAGAAATTCCCCTTGAAGCATCCTCTAAATTCCTTTGCCACCAAATAAACAGAATGCATATCAACGACTAGTCTGCATTGTTGAAAGAATTCCCCATTTTGACTTCGTCGCATGCCCATACTGACAATAACAGTAGTTCTCAGAACAGTTCAGATTGCTAAAAGTCGGATCAGTTTTTCTCAGGTATTCTCAGTTTCGCTCAAAGCTGCTCTAAGGGGTTGCTCTAAGGTTCTCAAAGATCACTAGGAGAGTTGATGGAGATCAGTTTGAATGACCTTTATATCGATCCCCGCTCTCGTCCAAAGTGTTAATTTGTAAAACAAATTAGAAAAAAAATACATAATTTTGTCTTTAATGTCAAAAACTTACCTTTGGCTCCACAATCGAAAAAGATTTATTCTAACAGCTCGATCCGTACGACCCGGGCCGTTGGACCGCGACTACAATATTAATCACAAAGGTTGAACAGTCAAGATGCGATGACTCGGGCGCGACCATGCACATCCAAGAGAAAATGACACATCTTAAGGGCTAGACTTTCAAATGTCCTTCGTCTAGTGTAGATTCGCGTCCGAAAAATCACGCTTCGCTCGCCAAAACATTTTCTCCCGGGATTCAGTTCTCGTGAGGTGGAATTGTGGCAAGTCTACTTGAGGGCTTGAAACACGAGAGGGATGGTTGATTTCTTCAAACACGCACTGTTTATTTTGTCATGCAAAATGGACTGATATTCCAAGCATACATACATTTTAAGACTCTAATACTTCTTTTCAAGTCTTTCTATTAATTTTTCTGACTCAAAAATACATTTTTCAGCAGCTATTAATTGTTTTGAATAATCCCCTACCCCCCGCCCCACGTAAAGTTACAGTCATGTATGTAAATGTATGCAAGCATAAATTTCCATGCACTAATGTCACACGGAAACAAGAAACGGAGGGCATTTTATACCTCATGCGCTTACTGCGCATGAGTAATTAGGAATAAATCCGAAGGAAATATCTCAATAAAACCTTTTCAGTTGTATTTACGTGTGTACAGGCTGGTTTTTGGAAATACGCCCATTGGCGATCTTTGTGCTGTGTGGGG
This sequence comes from Montipora efflorescens, assembly GCA_014634505.1. Classification (NCBI taxonomy): domain Eukaryota; kingdom Metazoa; phylum Cnidaria; class Anthozoa; order Scleractinia; family Acroporidae; genus Montipora; species Montipora efflorescens. The sequence goes on from BLFP01001971.1 coordinate 155,990, forward strand.
CTGTAACAACCGTCGAAGCTACCCAGAGAAGAAAAAGATTCTTCCTCACCTTGGAATATTAAGATTTTACTCACCCAGGAATAACAATGATGTTTTGTTGTGGGCTAGAGCTA
>BLFP01001971.1:161102-163602 GCA_014634505.1 Montipora efflorescens
TCTACTTTGAAGGAGGACCTCGCGTCTTAAAGGATGTCAATGTTACTATTTGTTCTAAGGAGAAGGTGGGAGTTGTGGGTCGCACAGGTGCTGGAAAGTCATCTCTGGTATCGGCGTTGTTTCGCATGCCAGATCCTCTGGGAGAGGTTCGTTGATGGTAAAGACGAGTGATATTTAATGTTTCTAAAACAGCTTCCGCAAAAGTAACTCCTTGCACAGTCAACTATTTTGGGCACATAGGCGTTTTTATATCCTAATTTGTAAAGGTAGGACCGCAAAATGTTAATGACATTGATTGTGCCGCAAGTACTGTTTACACCCGAATCATGGTCTGCATTGAAACGGAGCGGGGATATCGCAGTGGTAAGAATACTCGGGCGCGGCCCGAGGGCCCGTTTTTCGTAAGCCCCGAAAACCAGTCGGGCCAGAAAAGTCATTTGTGAAACTGCCAACAGCTTGTTTTGGAAAGCCGATCTTTTAACGTGTTTTCAAGGTAACAAAAAGAAAAATAACTGTGAAATTTGACAACTTAAATCCTCTCCGTTCTTGAGATACAAAGGAAATAGTGACAGCCGAAAATGGCCCGTAAATTTTCAGGACTGTCGAGAAACGGGCCCAGGGCTCGATTTCCGGACTTAACGTCACACGTGTGTGGACGGCTGGTTCTTTACAGACTTAACTAATTAGAGTGTTACTCTGCTTCTTTTGGTTTTTCTTCTGGTGTCCTCCTATTTTCCGGCCTCTTCCTCAAAATCCAACATACGATTTTACTTGATTTCTGTGCGGTGTCCTCGATTAGTAGCCAGCGCTAAATACAGTTGACACTAAATATAGTTCATTATCATGGATCCAACATTAGTCAGTCGCAAAACCAGGCAACTAAATGACACGCTGTTCACAGTTTCATACAAACTCGGATAGATATATATGTCTCCCTGCCCATTCCAAAGAGCTTCTTAGCAAATGTTGAGAATTTAGGAGCTGCTATCATCTAGTCACAATCTTCTGTTGCGGCGTGAAAGCCAGTTTGCTTGTCTTCATAGAGACAAGAGAATACTTAATCAACAAACAAACCTTAACTGGCTTACATTTTAGGTGATAATCGATGGCGTGGATATTGGATCCCTCAATCTCCAAGAGGCCAGAAGGTCCATGGCTGTTATAACCCAGGATCCGGTACTTTTTGGGGGTGCTTTAAAAAGGAACATAGATCCATTCTCAAAATATTCGGATCAAGACCTTTGGACCTCTCTGGAGGAAGTGCAGTTGAGGACGCTTGTTGAGGATCTCCCAGGACAGCTCGAATTCAGGCTAAAAGAATCTGGAACAAACTTGAGCGTTGGTGAGAGACAGCTGGTGTGCTTGGCTCGTGCACTTGTGCAGAAGAGCAAGATCATCATTATGGATGAAGCCACCGCTAATGTGGATTTCAAGACCGATCGTCTGATACAGGAAGTCATTCGTGACAAATTTAAGGATTCGACGGTGCTGACCATTGCTCATCGGCTGAACACTATCATGGACTATGACAGAGTGCTGGTGCTTGACGGTGGACGAGTGGTGGAGTTCGACAAACCTGAAGTGTTGATAAGAAAAGGTGGACAGTTTGCTGAAATGATCAGAAGCCAGACACAAAAAGGAAAAGACTAACAATGACGAACAGACATTATCAGTTCCTGCATATCAAAGTGTTCCTAAATAAATAATGTGAGAATAACGCTTTTTCAGGTCTAAAACCACGGCCAAATTTACAATCCTTTATCCATATTTTTAAGCCCAACTGTTTGTAGCCTCAGGTAAAGCAGTGGCCGTAGAATAAAGAGATCGAAAACCAGGGAGAGTGATGAAGGGACATCATGTTATTTTCAGAGATAGAGGTAAGCATACAGCTGATCACAGATAATCTTTTCAGTCATTTCAAATACTTTTGCCACAAAAGAAATGACAGAAATCGGACTATAATTATGCATGTCAGCTCTTTTGCCCTGTTTGTGTAAAGGAATGACTTAAGAGCACTTCCATTCACCAGGGAAGATTCCTTTAATTTTGAGAGCACTCGCCATTCGGGCGAGTGACCCGGCAGTTAAGGTTAGCTTTTATGAATGTTTAGGATACTTTCTGTATAGGTAGAATAATGACCTGTGACCTGTGACCTGTCCCCTGTGCCTTGTGACCTGTGACCTGCGTTTTGTACCTGCCGCGAGTGACCCTCAAAATGCACTCGCCCGGATCAGTTTTCAGTCGCCCTAAAGTTTACCCAATATACCCAAATTATTGGAATTTCTACATGTAAGATTGTATTTTGCCAGGTCTTCCGAAAACTGCCCTTACTATTCTGAAAAGCATTCCGGCAATGTGTTTATTTAGGAACTTTAATTTTGTTGTTAACTTGATTGCGAAATTTCTTACAACTTGCTCAGTCCTATGGGTCGTTTGTAATTATTGCTTTCCTTTTCAAATTTTCTCTTGTCACCCATTGACATCTCGATGGGCGAACACG
>BLFP01001971.1:168602-193602 GCA_014634505.1 Montipora efflorescens
TGTGATCTCGTTTTTGTGAACGAACGCGGGCGCTAAAAGCGGCTGGAAAATCGTGCTTGAATCAGTAGAAGAGGGAATTTACTTTTTGTTTTACAATCTTCCACATACTAGTATCCCGCCATCATACTGTCTTCTTGAACTTGGCAACAACAACAACATCTTTTATTTAAAACACGGTGGGTTTTAAAGCTAATACAGCTTATGGGGCCGTGTAAATTAAATTCGCTTTTTTCACCAATCCCACAATACAGTTCATTTTGGGGGGTTATTTGCATTAAGACAATGGATATCCAGTTCACTGAAGCATGATACAGTCCCAAGAGTAATTAACTTGTATTGTTTTTATGTAAAGAACCCCCCAAAACGTATTGCATTATGGGATGGTGAAAATAGTCTAAACAAAGATATTATTAAAAATTATTGTAATTGAATGTGGACAATAAAAGGTGAAATATGTATAAATTAAATCAATAAAATACGTAATCACTGTCAATTTGGGGACGGCCCATTTGTGGTGACTCTTCATTACCAGGTTGTACATCAGTGGAAGTAGAGAACATCTAGAAAAGCCATAACCGCAGGCTAGGCATGGTAGCTACATATTCACCGAAAGAGTTGGTTCATGGATAATTGTCACTTGACAATTGTTTGATCTTTGGCCCCGTGCGTATATTGTTCACGTGATTGCGTGATCATCGCTCTTGATCAGAGTCAATAGAGAATGATGGGTAGAGAAAAGATGGAGGCGATCCATAATGTTTTGTCCTTCGCAGTCAATGTCGTTTTACAGTGTTGAACTAACACTACGAGGCAAATGAAGACCGCCGAGAGGGAAGAATGGACCCCAGCTGAAAAGTGCGCTCTTTAACGTCATCCACCCATCCACTGTCTGATCTTCAAGTTGCTTCGTTACCCATCCATTTTCAGGGCTCGCGAAAGCAGGAGCGCCGATTCTTCCTTAGAATCTGTATCTAGGTGAAGGTTGGTAACCTATCTTTTATTCAAGTTAATTGATTAATGCATAAAACGTAACACTGACACCGATGTCGCTTTGGAAACGATTCAGCCTGAGAGCCGAATATCGTGGCTAGCGCTATTTATGCATCGTTTTGAACAGTGGTAATAATGCAGCAAGGTTTCATTGGTTAGCTTAAATAAACGACTTTTTTCCGTTATTATATGCACATGGCTGTAAAAGCAGCTGATTGCAGAAAAAAGCTTCCTTTTGAACAAGTAGTTTTTGTCGGTGAAATATAGTAATGAATCGATCTCGCGAAAATCAATATCTCCAGCTAGGAAAGTAGTTTATCAGTCACTTTTTTCACAGGGAGCAGAAGAGTCGTTTTTAATCGTAGTTCCATAGAAAACAACGGCTAGCAAACAGCGAAGGATTGCGAAGAAGGCTTCTTCCTACATCATTGCTACAGCGTAGAAAATATATCCAATGCCTTTATTTACAGACGTAACTTCAAGTCAATTCGGAGTCAGTCACGCAACCGAGCTGAGGGGAGAATGGTGATAGAGCGAGATTTACGGACTGCACTCTAATCTGGTAATCTAATTAGTGAAAGTGATATGACAGATGGTTCCTCCATTTTTATTGCTCACTTAAGGCGGGGTACACCTGAAAGCCGTTTTCACGTCGCTTAAAATCGGTTTAATGGAAATATCTCGTTCGACTTTCAAGCAATACAAAAACCCTATGCGCATAACACAAATCAATGTTTCGGGGTGTTTTGTAATTTTTTTGGGTGATTTTTAGGTGTATTTGTCTTTTTCCTCAAAAGAGTAGTAAAATTTCGAAAAAAAAGAAATAGTTCGGATTTGATGTAGTTTGATATATGGACACCCAAACAGTCCCCTACCAACCTGGTGTGCTCTTGGGTTGGGGGGCAACTGTCTCTTGGTGTTCCAAAAATAATTTTCTTTCTCTTATCCCTTCTTTATATCTCTTAAAATGCCATTCACATTAGTAACTACAGTAACGGCGTAGGAATAAAACCCTGGGTGCCAGAGGTTTGAGGAGGCAGTGTGGCCTAGTGGTTAGGGCGCATGCCTTGAGATCCGGATATCCCGGGTTTAAGACCCGCTCTGACCACTAGTTGAATTTGTTCCTGAAAGTCCCTGGTTCAACTTCCCAGCTGCATTTGTACATAGCCAAAAGGTTTGCCTCCGGCCAGTTGGTATTCTTAACGGTTGTTTTTGTTGTTGTGTTCTGCCATTTCGTTAATTGTGTTTTATTGGCCCTGAAAAGCCCCTATGGGGAGCGGTCAGTTAAGTATGTATTACATTGTATTGTATAGGTTTTACTTTTCTTTCGCGAGGAGCGGTTAAATGGCGAATGGAAAAGCAGAAAATAAGAATCTCTGGTTACGGTAGTTAAGCTTAAGAACCTCACTTCCATGCAATTTCGAAAGAAGATGTCTTGCGAAACTTGTTTTCTACAGGAATAATACGCAAATAGCGGTTACAAACATTTGCTTGAAATGCATAACTTTTGTAAACTTAACGTTTCGTATTGTTACAACATACATCACCAGAAGTGATTATTATTCAGTTACAGATAAATTTAAATTCAAAAATACAACTGTACGGACTGGGAGCTAACGAAATTGATTGACATAAAACGAAAAGAATATGCTAATAACAGAGATAAAGTTTCTCACTGCCAACGTTTTCATTTAAGGCTGGCTTTAGATCACGGATCAATAGAGACTCTTTGATTTTGCAATGTATGTCTGATCGACCAGTTGCTAATATTTCAAAATGATCCCACTTAATTCTGTGGTTGGTTAAGAAAACATGATCAGCAATTGCCGATTCGTGATGTCACAACGTTGCAGCCACTTCAAACCCTTTGGGAATAAAACGCTTTGATTTTGACATTTCCCATTGTGAAAAGCGGTTTAGTTTTCTCAAAATGCAGGGCTTCAACGAGGTTTGAACTCGTGACCTCGCGATACCGGTGCGACGCTCTAACCAACAAACCTATGAAGCCACTGACGTTGGGAGCTGATCATTTGTGGGTTGTAATGTTCCCGTGATGAATTAATCAACGATGAAATGATATACGAACTGAATTTTATATTGAATTGCGGATTTTATTTAAAACTGTGGTTAAATTACTGCACAAGCGAGCTGAACCAAGCTATCCTCATTCTTCTTCTGATGTGGATTTAGCCGAGAGATTCGCATATTTCTTTAATAGCAAAATTGTAGATATCCGTAATAACCTCTCTAGCGATGTTTGCGATGCGGCACCTTCCCTCTCAGACTCAGTCCACTGCCCTTTTCAGTTGACCAGCTTTGAAGAGGTGTCGGTAGAACAAGTGAAACATTTTATTAAGGCTGGATCTATAAAGTCGTGTGCTTTGGATCCAGTTCCTGGGTGTGTGCTCAAATTCTGCGTTCCTGACCTTCTACCCGTGATAACTAAAATGATCAATCTTTCGTTGGAGACTGTTGCGGACGTTCACAAGGAAGCGCTGTTGATCCCTTTATTGAAGAATATGGATGCCGACTTTGAGGTTTTTAGTAATTTTCGACCGGTATCGAATTTAATGTTTACTTCCAAATTAATTGAAAAGGCTGTTGCTCATCAGTTAACTAGCTATGTTTTGAATAATGATCTAGTTGAAGTTTTCCAGTCTACATACAAGAAATTGCATAGTACTGAAAAGGCTTTGGTTAGAGCCGAGTTTAAAATGATATCCTGCGAGCTATTGATAGTCGCCGCTCTGTTATCCTTATTTTTTTAGATCTATCTGCAGCGTTTGATACCGTTGATCATTCTATTCTTTTGCAGCGATTGTCACGTCGTTTCGGTATTAAGGGCATAGCACTTTCCTGGTTTAAATCTTACGTCACTAATAGAAAGCAGTTTGTGATGGTTCGGGAGGTAAAGTCCACTACTCGAGATCTTTTTTGTGGTGTACCTCAAGGCTCAGTCTTAGGACCTATTTTATATTTACTATACACGTCACCGTTGGGGGACGTAGCTAGATTTCACGGGATGTGTTTTCACTTCTATGCAGCCGACACGCAAATTTAACTTTCATTTGAGTCATCTTCGACTGTTGACAAACTTTCTTCTGTTTCCTGCATTGAGGCCTGCGTTAGTGATATAAATAAGTGAATGCTGTCTAATATGCTTATAAGCTTAATAATAGTAAAACGGAGGTGCTAGTCATTGGAGCGCGACACCGCCCCCACCCACAGCTTGATCTTTTACTCGTTGGCGATGAGCATGTAGTACCTACTTCATCCGCGAGAAATTTGGGAACCGTCTTCGATGACAACATGGCACTTGAGTATCATGTCACTGCTATTTGTAAATCTGCTTTTTTTCACATTAGAAATATTGCTAGAATTAAGCGATATTTGTCGCAAGCGAGTATTAAGACTCTTATTTACGCGTTTGTTACTTGTAAGCTGGATAGTGATTGGTCTTCCCTGCTACCTATTAAGAGGTTGCAGGTGGTTCAAAATTGTGCTGCTCGGTTGGTTGGAATAATTTGCCACTAGATATAAACTTAAGCCCTAATGTGAATGTGTTTAAATCTAAGTTTAAGACTTATTTGTTCAAGTATATTCATTATTTTTTACAGCTTTTATTGTTTTTTGATATTGATTTTTATTGTTGTAAAGCGCCTTTGGACATTGGATAAAGGCGCTATATAAATGTATATACATATATTATTATTGTTATTATTATTATTATTATTATTATTATTATTATTATTATTATTATTATTATTATTATTATATGAAATCAAGTGAAGCTATGATCATTGCAGTTAAGAACGCAATAATAGTGTGACTGCAGCCTGTGCTGTCAGCGGAAAACTGTATAGGGAACCGCGCCTTCGTATTGCAGCTTCCCGCCATTTTGGTAGTCCATTTCAATCATGAAAGAAAGTCCCAGGTATGTTTGAGATTCGTTATGTAGAAACCTGGTTTTTGGACGAAAACCGTAGGTTATTGTGCCGCCAAGAGGGTAAGCAATATTGCAGGAACATCTTCTACCATTATCGGGTACAAACGAATACTTATTACATAGACGAGAGTGTTTCACCGAGAACTAAAACACTCGTACAATCAATTACTACATCCAGGAACCAAGTGGCGTATTTTTTGGTATGTAACACGAGTGGTCATATTGAGCAACGACGTCAGAATTCGTGCCTTTTATAAACGAGGCGTGACTCTCGCAGGAGCCAGTAAGGGATGGACCATTATTTTTTTGGAGAGGAGGGATGCATATTTTTTCAACACAGACAATTTTTTTTCTGTGTTGGTGTCTGTGCAAACCTTTTTTTTTTTCCTAGCTGCATCAACCTGCCATAGATTTATTGTAGTTCATATTTGGAACTAATGGACCGAAGCACAAAATACCATTGTTTGAATTAGAGTCTAATAGTTTATTGTTCAATATTTAACCCAGCCAGTGACTTTCAAACAGTTTTGTTGTGTTGTGACTTCACATTTCTTCAAATTCAGTTCAATAATATGTATCATGATTAAAATAAACGTATTACTCTCTGTGGGTTTGCAAGCAATTTATTTGGCTTTTTTGTTCCTTGCAAACAACTGTTTTCAAGGTTTTCCACCCCTCCTCGTCCTGCAAAAAAGTAATGGTCCGTCCCTAACGCCTTTAAAGAGGTCTATTTTGAGGAACTGAACAATATTCAAGCTATCGTTCGGTAATTTGTGTGTTTTAATTAGTACATTAAAACAAAAATGGATATTGCATGTTTAAAAAAAACGGTAAAAAGATATTTGTATCGGAACTGACCAACATTTCTGACTTTACTGCATGCTCGTCAAAAGTAATAAAAGGTTCATGAAAGATAACTGTAAAGCTCAAATTTTCCATAAAAAAACAAGCAGATAAAATAACAATATGAACTAAGAAAAGTGCTTGTCAAAATATGCCTGCCTTCCGTAAAGAGTGTTGAGTCATCCCAAATTCTTCCCGGTTTGATTTTCCCCTGGATTAAAGATGGTTAAGTTAGCTTAAAGTGGCATATTTGGAAACGATATTAGCCCTTAACGTTCAAACAAGATGACTCACCCACCCGAATTCCCACCCACCCTCTTCCTCTCGGGTTCTAGAGAGGGTTGACTGCGATCATTTCATAACTACATTTAACATATTCTAGGATCGTTGTGACGAACTAAAGAGAAAACCCATCCTTTAAAACATGCCAAGGCGTACCGAGAATCCAAGAGATGGTGCAAACTGGCTGTCAGTCATCTTCTTCTGGTGGATGAATGACGTGTTGAAACTAGGCAACAAACGAACACTGACCGAAAACGATTTGTTTCCTCTTCTCGAGGATTATAAAGCTGAAGTTGTCGCGGAGGACGCTGAGAAGTTCTGGTTAAAAGAATTAAAAAGATGTCAATCCCGGGAAAGGAAACCACGTTTATGGAAAGCAATGGCCAGCCTTATTCCCTGGAAATCAGGTCTTGTGGTGATAATTTTGAAAATCGTACAGTCTTTGAGTGTTGTCTTACTACCTCTCTGCCTTTGGCTTGTGCTAAAGACATTGAATGATGGACCAAATCTGGACTTGAAGTTTGCTTTCATCTACGTGGCTTTTTTGGGAACGACAAGCGTAATGAAAGCTTTAACGACACATCACTATGACTACCTCACTGAACTCTGGGGATTGAAACTGAAGGTTGCATTAATCGGACTTGTATATAAGAAGGTAACTTTACTCATTCTATGAATTGGGCCTGATTATATACTGAAATAAGGACGTGGTGTAGGTGACGTTACCTAGATTCATCCACTCTAAACACTTGACCAAAGGCATCATCGTATAAGAGAACCTACATTGGCAGCAACGTGACACTGTTTAGAATTGTCGCTTTTAAAATTGATTCCAAACTTAACGAAAGCGACAAATCATTAAACCCTTGACTATTGCTTTCGTTGATAAGCTGTTTCTAACAGCCTGCAATAAATGAAGGGCTTCATTCACGCCCAAAATAAATTCAGGTGCGTTAAAGAGAGTCTACCGTTTTTTTTATTTTTTTTCTTTGCTGTTCGATAATCAAATTAGGAAGTCTACTTCCAGGAAATTGTGCTCTTCTACTTCCCACAAAATATTACAAGTGCATTTTTTCTTTTTCATAGGTTCTGTCACTAAGTCGTTGTAGCCTGGAGGCCACGTTGTCTGGAAACACTATCAACTTAGTCTCCAATGACGCACAAAAGGTCGAAAAGTTTTTAAACAGTGTTGGCTATGTGTTTTCAGCGCCACTAGAAATCGTGATCAGTCTGTTGATTTTGTGGTACCTGAATGGCTGGAAAGCTCTCGTTGGTGCTTCTTTTCTCATCGTTTTAGTCGCCTTTCAAATTTTAATGGCGAGAAAATCCGCTGAGCTGAGAAAGAGAGCGGCCATTTTTACGGACAAACGGCTCGTAATCATGAATGAAATCATATCTGGAATACGAGCGGTTAAGGTGCATGCTTGGGAGTGGAACTTTACAGACATCGTCCGTCACCTCCGCAGGTAATATTTAAGTAATAATGGACCTTTTCCGTGTTTACATAGCCTAAAATAACGAAGGGGAGTTGGGAGAATTCGACTGTCGAGATTTCTCCCAACTCCTTGAGTGTATAGATGAGACTATGTAAACACGGAAAAAAGTTCTCTATTGCTTTTATAAAATATTTCTCAAAAATAATTTGACAAATGAAGGAAATTGACGGTCTTTTTACTTCTTGATTGAAACATCTATTCTTGATACGCGCTCTTATTTCCTACCAGCCAATCAAAACGCGCGTCTGACAACACATAACCAAAATTCGTGTGCTGTCACAGCCGTGTTTACATACTCTCATCTAAATGCAACTATTGACCAATGAGAGCGTGCGTACTATCCTAATTATATATTAGGATTTTAGGGTGGTAGTTGAATTCTACCACTGGCTTTCAACAATCGCTGCCTATCAGAAGTATTCATCTGTGACTAAGATGCAACAAAGTGCGGTTGTTTTTACAAGAAAGTCGAGGGGCAGGAGCTTCTGTAGCAGACTCGGTCGTTCTGAGTTCCACGACTCAAAACTAGAAGGCAATATTAAATACCAAAAAAACTTTATTTAAGTAATTCAATCTGTTAGCTTTAATATGATATATAATTTGACCCTATGCAAAAAATAGCGGCGTGACATTTCTTTTTCTCCGCGGATACCTCATTTCCCTTTTCCGAGGCCTTAACACTAACGGGAACCGCATTACTTTAGCTTTAAACCGTAACTCTTTCTCACCGGTTTCGCCAAAGAAAACTACGATATAGCGCCAGTGAATTATAATTGTCAAGCTGCCAACCATAAATAAAAGCAACCTTAAAAGTAAATTTTAAAATAGGTGGACTTCTTTTGAGTGAGTGAATTCTGCTGGATGCAGGCTGGTCTATAGCTTGCGAACGCAGACGTATTCCCGGCGGTCGTTTCTCTCCCACGAAAAATAGCGTCTGCGAAACCGAGCTGCAAAACGATTTCTGTGACTTAAGATTCTTAGCCAATCAGAATTAGGCTCATATATCTCTAGAACCAACAGGCCGGGAACACGCAAAGTACTTGAGCGTTGTCCTCGTGAACACAAGTGAGATTAATGGCGGTCAATATGGAGGACCTTAAAAAAGATTGTGGGATTTTCGGTATCACAGCTAAAACTTAAGTAGCAACCAGGAGGATGCGATCAAGTATGTTGCGGCCTAGAAGAAACGCGATGTTTTCGTCAATTTACCTACACGATTGCTCTTCGGGGAAAAAGATTGTGATTGTTATTTACCCATCACCAATTCTTTTTGGATTGTTTTACTAGAATATCCTACAGTAAGATGTCCTTTTTCTCTGACTCTGAAATAGACAATGCCTTCAAGTTAGCGCCTTCAGTTTCCGCTTTAGGAATCGGTGTTGATGTAATATAATATACATTAAGCTATCACTGAAACTTCCAAAGGCTTCTTTAACAAGCGCTAGGATCGGTGAAGGGCTAAGGATCCCCAACGCAATCCGGCTTATGCATATTCCGGGGCTTAAACGGCGCTCGGGCCGATTTTACTGGTTTCTCTTCTGGATATTTTTACTACGGCGAAACATTCGAGCAAAAGTCACCAAAACTTAGACATTTCTTCGCCTACAGTGCGCTGCTTTAATCTTAAGCCGATCTCTTAACTCGAAGAGTAATGTCTCCGTCAAACTGTCTTTCAATTTAGTCCTCAATCTCGTCCACTCTCGAAGTATAAAAGAGGAGATGTCCAAAACACTTTTACCAAATACATTTATCGTCTCCTTTGCAACCAAACATTTTGTCCGTCAAATAATGCAACATTCGCCACCGCAGGTAATTTTAATTCTTTGGCGTTATTTACTCATAGTTGATCGTTTCAAAGGTTCGCTATTGACAACGATAACACGAATTGCACTGAGATCACCCAGGTCTCTGTTCTCTCATGCAAGGTGATTGGCCAAAAAAAAAAAAAAAACAAAAGCAGTTACGTCACAGAAATCGTTTTGCAGCTCGGTTTCACAGACGCCGGCCATTCTTCAGGGGAGAGAAACGACCTCTGGAATTACGTCTGCGTTCGCAGGCTAACTAACAGAAAAAAAATGCAAAAGCAGTTACTTCACAGAAATCGTTTTGCAGGTCGGTTTCGCAGGCGCTATTTTACGGGGGAGAGAAACGACCGCCAGAATTACGTCTCTGTTCGCAGGCGAGCTGGTCTATCATTTGTTATATTTGTTTTATTTTCTGCAATCTGTTTACAGGAAGGAGATGGCCATAATTCGTTTAAAAGGCTTTATTACGTCAACGTTGCTTGTTCTGCTATTCACAACGGTTCCTATCGTCACCCTGGTTTCAGTAACAACTCTGATATTGACTGGAACCCACTTGTTATCATTTGCAATATTCACACTTCTTCTAGGCTTAACAACATTACAAAGAACATTTTGCTACAACTTGGGTTTAGGGATGCAAATTGTTTCGGATGGTAAGGTAGCCCTCGATAGAATACAGGCGTTTCTGATGGAGAAGGTAAAGTTCGCAGGAATTGGAGAAAACAAAACCCAAAATCAGAATCCTAACGGCAACCTTGCGGGACAGAACTGTAAAATTGAAAAGAAAAATAAAATGGCTGTCCAGTTAGTGAGTTATCTACAAAGAAATGACTATTTAAGCAGAACACAAACGGGTATCGGCGACTCTCCATCGGAGATGACTCTGGCGTCACAAGGATTAGTCGCCACTAGCTCGGCCTTTAAAGAGCCTTATGTCTCAATTTCAGAAGCGTCCTGTTCTTGGAACCAAGAAGTTTTGAGCAACACATTGAGTGACATTACTCTTAATGTTCGCAATGGTAACCTGTTAGCGATAACGGGTGCGGTTGGAAGTGGAAAATCCTCTCTATTAACAGCTATTCTTGGAGAACTTCCCCTACATAGAGGATCAATTTCATACCACGGAATGGTGGCCTATGTTTCTCAAATACCTTGGGCATTTTCTGGCACTATACGAGAGAACATTTTGTTTGGATTGGCTTTCAACGAGGAGAAATTCCAACAGATTGTTCACGTTTGCGAGTTGAAGAAAGATTTGGCAAACTTCGCCAATGGCGACCTCACGGAAATTGGGCAGCGAGGTGTTACCCTTAGTGGAGGTCAAAAAGCACGTGTGGGTTTGGCTCGTGCAGTGTATTCAGACGCTGATATTTACCTGCTTGACGATCCACTGAGTGCAGTGGATGCTAAAGTAGGAAGACGACTTTTTGAGTGTTGCATACTGGGCCACTTATCAGGTCGTATTCGTTTGCTGGCCACACACCAGTTGCAATATTTGAAAGATGTAGATCGCGTCATTGTGATGGAGAACGGTTCAATCATTCACCAAGGGAAGTACGCTGAAATTCTAGACGTCGACCAGGGAGCGTTTGGGGGAGTAGCAAGATTTCCTGAGCAATGTGAAGATGGACCTGGACTCCCAGAGAAAGTCAGACTACACAAGATTAACGACAATGGGATTACAAAGAAGGAGTTGGAAGGGCCATCGATCCTCTCAATCAATGCATGCAACATGCCTGGAATTGCTCAGCAACAAACAACAGGTCTGAAATTGACTGAACCAGTCCAAGATGACAAAGAGATCATCGACCCGCAGCACGATTTTTCAGAAGGTAAAGATAATGAGGCCCTTGAAGAAGAAGATAACAAAGCTTTCGGATATAATCCGCAAGAGAAGGAAAGAGTTCGCCAGGAATTGTCTGAGCCCTTTGAGAATGGTCCTCGTGTTAACGAAGACGAATGTCGTGATACAGGAGTGGCCAAAACGTTAATGAATGAACCTTCAGTCTCGATTGTTGGAGAACAGCCAAACATTCATCTTAACGAAGGCTTTGTATATGACCTGGATCCACCTATCCAGCAGAGCAAAGACATTGGTGTCAATGTTAAAGACGAAATGATTCTGCGGACTACTGGTTCCTTGGCAGTCTCAAACATGAATGATGTGTTAGTGGCTGATCCCGGGGAACGACCAATCCTTGATTTAAAGGAAGACGAAGAAACCAAGAGTGCAGGAACTGTGACCTTCAGATTGTACTGGAACTACTTCAAAGAAGGACTGCCTGTTTCCAGGATAATGCTTCTTGCAGTTGGTCTATTGTTTGCACAAGGTAAAGCTGATACAATAACTTGAGAATACTGAAACGTCTACCTATTTCGGCGACACATGCTGTATTATGAGCACTGAGTAAGGTGAAATTCCCATACACTCTTTTTTTGTGAGAACATCTAATTTGGGGCTGAGGCTGAACGTTCTTATTCTTATTTTTTGCGATTTGAGCCTGAAAACGTTTTTAACATGGTTTTTAAAGGGGCACTGTCATGCTAACTTTGCTGTTTTTAGGTCAAAAATGGGTAGAAATCTCAATAAACTAGTACTTTAACTCAGTTGTACAACATATCTGACAACTTATAGACAATATATGGAATATATTTATGGCACAGGGAGTTATTTGTAGCCACCTTGTTGAATGGTTGAACATATAATACGCGCGGATATTTTGCGAGTTGCGAAGTATTTTTCCGAGCCCCGAAGGGGTGAGGAAGAATACGAGACGTCGCAGTTTTTTTACGTTTTAACCATTTCCATCCTCTCCATTCTTGGCTGCAAACAACAAAGATGATAGCTTCAATGCAGTTTAGTGGTTATTTGCAGCAAAACTACAGCATTATGTTTTAGTCCTTATTGATGCAAAGACGTCTTTAAGTGTCTTGAAGTTTGAAATAACGTGATTCTACCTCTTTAAAGTCGTGTGGTAAACTAAGTTCGGCTACAACCTGAATAAAACCACTGACATTGTTAACGTGAAAAAATGCCCTTAAGTATCTATTTTTAAATAGATACTTAAGGCCTTTTTTTAACTTAAAAAGTTAATTGTCCTGTTCGATTACAGTTTTAATTTCTTTTTCCTTTATTTATAACTGATTCTTGCCCTTGGTATGTAGTTATTATGTTCGTAAAATTATGATTAATCTCAGCCTGAACTTTGTTTTAAAAACGTTTCTTATAACGGGCAAAAACAGTGTATTATGTTTTAAAGAATGTATTGCTTGGACAATCGTGAGACACTAGCATAGCGAACAGAACTTGATTTTTTTCGGTTGGTTTTGATACAGTATATAGAAAAGGGACGGAATTAACTGTCGGAAAGAGATTTCGAAGTACATTAAAAGTCTTCAGCCAAAGCTGTACGGTGTGTTTCGCTTGTATCCTAGAAATAAGTATTGACTGAGGATGATAGTACACTACATGATTGAATGTCAGCTAGCAAGGTTGCGTTTGCAAGAAAGGTATTCCACTTCAGGTAATCTGAAAGGGTTCCTAGCATCTTTTGCGTGTATAATGGAAAACATAATTCTCAACATAATTGACAACATAGTTGACACTTCCTCCATTGACTTTTTTCCAATTGTACTAATGATGTGAATACTGTTCAGTTTGCCTCCTAGCTCCAAATTGGTGGTTGTCCAGAATGGCCAAGATGTCACAGGACCAACAGAAAAGCGACGAACACTCATATCATTCATTCATTCATGGTAGTTTAGTGGCAGTGCCCCTTGTTGTCATGACAATGTCGTCTTTCTCCTTTTACTACCTCCTCCTCAAAGCTGCTGAAAACCTTCACAGTAAAATGACGGTAGCGACTATCAAGGCACCTGTAAAGTTCTTTAATTCGACCCCAGCTGGGCGTATCCTGAATCGGTTTTCCAAAGATATTGGTTCTATGGATGACGTCTTGCCACCGTTATTCCTTCAAGCTCGTGTATTCTGCATCTTCTCCCTCAGCGCTATTTTGGTTCCTGCTGCAACAAACTACTGGCTCTTCTTGGCCCTTGTCCCAACAATTGGAATATTTGTTTACTTCGCCCGTTATTATCTGAGGTCCTCCAGAGAGCTGAAGAGAATTGAAGCCATCAAATGCAGCCCTGTATACTCACACGTCACGGAAACAATAAATGGCCTGGAAATAGTGCACACTTCAAACATGAGCAAAGCGTTTGTGGACAGACTAAAAAGGTTATTCCTCATTAAACCGTTTGTTTCATTTAAGAGTGTACAGGCAACAAAATACATGACTACAAACAAGGAGTTCCCCAGACAGAGCCGGGAACTCCTTGTCTGAGGGCTCGTTGAAAACAATTTGTCAACTTGACAAGCTGACACAAGGCTAATTCTACTGTCTGACAAGCTAAGAATGATTACTGCAACTATTCGCAATCAAACAAATCGTGTTATCTCGTGATTTGCTCATTCTCAGATTCAACCCTCGGGAATCAAAGTTAAACATTCCATGTAGGGTCTGGATAGAGTTCGTTGTCAGTTATCAGTTAAACTTGAGTAAACTTTCGGGCCTTTTGCTAACCCTTTCGACCTGAGATTGAGACCCCACCCAAAATGAAGGAAAAGATCCTGGCAACGAAGTTGATCGCTGATTTAACTTTTAATTTCTTCTGACAAACAACTGCGTAACGTTCAAGCCATAAACAAGGTCTGCGATAATACCTAAACAAGAAATTACTCGAAGATGAGAGAGGCAAATGTATTATCTATTTGTGATATTCAATACACTTGACCAAATTTTAGAAAAGTATGACTCCTTCCCCGACCCACTTTCCCGGATTACGTAAACAGTGACCCAAATATGCATGTCACGTGTTTAAGGTTGGCCTTCCTGTCATTAAAAATCGTATCGGCCATCACTATTGATTTCTCCGGCACAGCTCTGTTTACCAGTGACCTTCATAAATTTGTAATTCTCTCTCTAGGTATCAGGACGAGAACACACAAGCATTTTTCATGGTAGTGTCTTCTAATCGTTGGTTGCGTGTACGCCTTGATCTGCTATCTAGTATGTTTACCACGATTGTTGCCGTAGCTGCCATTTTGGTTTTAGAAAATCCTGGTCAGTAAGTTAGTCCGAACCCAAACTGACATACACCCGTTTATAGAGAAACTTCTGAAGCCATTTTTCCTGAATTATTTTTTTTTTCATTTGTTTATTTCCTTCCATGAGTGTCATTTTATTCGCTGATCATAAGCACGAGACGTTATCCCTTTGTTTTCCCTGCTGAAGCAGTTTACTACAGAAAACAGGACCGGATTCAGGCGTTAGTATTTCCGTACAAGTTGAGCTGGAAATTAAAAGTAGTTGCTGCCGCAGTGAGTGAGCCTGAAGCGATCTAGGCAGCTCTCTAATCGGGAGAAGAACACATTTTTCTTCGAAACACAAGGGATTGTGGTCAATGGCGCGACGAATTGTGGCTATGCGCGAATGGAGGAATTAAGATGCGCAGTATGATCTTCCGTTTAGCTACTCTACAATTAGTTTACACTGTCACGCAACAAAAAAGTTAAGTCGACATCGTTCAATGAAAACGGTCAAGAATTTGACATTTTGTAGGAACCAAATCTTTTAACCAGCTCTCCAATTCTCAGGTCTGTGCGATACATCTTTTCTGAGTTATTTGACGAAGCGTTTCACGCAACTTTTTATAGAGTTTTGTATGGAGACGCCATCTGGTCTGCCAATATGGTGGCCGGTATCTGGAGTTCACTTTGTGATGAAAGCGTTTACTTCTCGCTCAAGAGATAAAATGCATGTGTATGAATACATCTCCGAATGTATTTGAAAGGCTCAAACTCCTGAGATCCATAGGGATAGACTTTATTTTTTTCAACCAAATAGCTCATATCGTGGTGTCACGCAAGGTGACAATTCGGAAATTCAAAATGCTGTTTATTTTAGATACGAAAGACGACACGGAACTGGAATCTTGAAAAAGCTTTTCATCTAGGTCATCTTTAACCTCCTTTACATAAAAATTCAGAAGATCGTGCGATGTTTTTTTTTTTAGAATACGGTGAAAACCGTCTATTGTTTTCTTTGTTCTCTCGAGTGGGATCCATAAGGAGGTCCAGTTGGGGGACCATTTGGAGGTCCACGTTTTGTACCGTCCCTGCTCGAGACCTGTAAAAATATCCCTTCAATTCCACGTAGGAGCTGCCTTTAAATTACCGCAAGCATAAGTGAACATCTCCCTTCCCCTCGGCAGCATTTCTATCATTTAGGTAAACTAGTTTTAAAGTTACTTAAAAGTGCTCAGTGGGGAATCTCCAAGTAAACAGAGCACTCAAAATTACTTTACTTGTATTCCCTAATCCTCCCGTGTCTCTCGTCTCATACACAGTCTGCATTTGACGTTTGAGTCGTCCTGGCGATTTATAAGTCGTCTCAAGTGACTGAGAAAGTATAAGGATTGAAGGGTAGTTTTGGACGTGTTGTAAGTCCTCTTTTAAGCCGTTTTTTTCTACATCAAACGTTTTGGATGGATGTCCTATCAAGGACTCCGTAGGAAATTCCAACTAAAGAGAGCGCTTACAATAGGTCAGTTCCGAGTTCATGTCTGCCTTCTCCTCAAAGAGATTTTAAGTGCGTAAGTACAACTAATTACCATCACAAAAACTTCGCACTTAGACTCACTTCGAAGAGGAGGTTGACACGAACTCTGAAATGGCCTGTTACTTCACTGCCTATTTCTTCATTTCGAGTAGGCCTCTTGTCTCTCGCACAGGCTGCATTTGAGATCAGTTTGCGCAGGGGGATGGTATGGTCTGAGGTACATCCATAAAGAAACATAACTGAGAAAACCTGGAAACGAAAGCAAAAAGCCAAATATGGCGTCACGGTTATTACTGGACATGACGTGTAATGATTAGTTAGTGATTTTATCCCAGTAGCAGTTCCTTTTTGTTTTTGTTTTTTTTTTTTTCTTAGCCTTGGCCGGACTCGCTCTGACATACGCACTGCAAACACTGGATGTGACTCAATATGGTGTTCGATCAGCATCAGAGGTGGAAAACTTCATGACGTCAGTCGAACGAGTAATATCGTATACTAAAATCAATTCCGAGCCCGGCTACAGCGCTGAGGACCGTCCACCAGAGTCCTGGCCCAAGGAAGGAAGCCTAACCATAGAAGATCTTTCTTTGGTTTACTTTGAAGGAGGACCTCGCGTCTTAAAGGATATCAACTTTCGTGTCTCTTCTAAGGAGAAGGTGGGAGTTGTGGGTCGCACAGGTGCTGGAAAGTCATCTCTGGTATCGGCGTTGTTTCGCATGCCAGATCCTCTGGGAAAGGTGCGTTAATGGTCAAGAAAAGTGATATTTAATGGTTTTAAACAGCTTTCAGAGACGTAACTCCTTATACAACCAGTTTGGGCTCATAGCCGTCGTTATATCCTAATTTGTAAAGCTACAATTGTAGGACTGCAAAATGTTAATAACACTGATTGTGCGCAAGCACTATTATACCCGAACCATGGTCATTGAAACGGATCAGGGATGGCGCAGTGGTGAGAATACTCGCCAGGTAACCTACAAGTTGATTTGATATCGGTATGGTATTTGATATCGGTATGGTGTCCTCGATTAGTACCCAGCGCTAAAAACAGTTGACACTAAATAAAGTTTATTATCATTGATCCAACATTAGTCGGTCGCAAAACCAGGCAACTAAATGAAACGCTGTTCAAAGAGCACAGTCTCTCTCGGTTAGATACACATGTCTCCCTGCCCATTCCAAAGAGCTTCTTAGCAAATGTTGTGAATATAGGACCTCCTATCATCTATAATCTAGTAAATCTACAATTGCGGCGCGAAAGCCGATTTGCTTAGCTTTGTAGGGACAATAGAATACTTAATTAAGAAACTTTGATTGGCTTACATTTTAGGTGATTATCGACAGCGTGGATATTGAATCTATCAATCTCCAAGGGGCTAGAAGGTCCATGGCTGTTATAACCCAGGATCCGGTACTTTTTGGAGGTACCTTAAAAAGAAACATAGATCCATTCTCAAAATATTCGGATCAAGACGTTTGGACCGCTCTGGAGGAAGTGCAGTTGAAAATGCTTGTTCAGGATCTCCCAGGACAGCTCGAATTCAAACTGAAAGAATCTGGAACAAACTTGAGCGTTGGTGAGAGGCAGCTGGTGTGCTTGGCTCGTGCACTGGTGCAGAAGAGCAAGATCATCATCATGGATGAAGCCACCGCTAATGTGGATTTCAAGACTGATCGTCTGATCCAAGGAGTCATTCGTGACAAATTTAAGGATTCGACGGTGCTGACCATTGCTCATCGGCTGAACACCATCATGGACTATGACAGGGTGATGGTGCTTGACGGTGGACGAGTGGTGGAGTTCGACAAACCCGTATACATTGGTAGCGGTGCTCCGCGCGCGCCGAAGACGCGCACGCGCGGAGCACCATTAAGAAAAAATGGTAACCCATCGATTCGAGAAATCTTGGTTTTATAGCTATGACGTCATCGACCGTCCATCCGTACGTCCACCCCTCCATATGTGCCAATGTGACCAGTATCATGCTAGTTTACAGCATACATCATTATCATTATCGTTATCGTTATCGTTCTTCTTCTTCTTCTTCTTCTTCTTCTTATTATTATTATTATTATTATTATTATTATTATTATTATTATTATTATTATTTTAATCAAAAAGATAGACGCTAAAAGGCTAGCACACGTGTCGACATCGTCGAGATGTCATTGTCAAGTGAAAGAATAAATTATAAGCCGCATATAAGTACAAAAATTGTTGAATAAATTAAATCAAGAAATGGTTCGGTGACTCTTAAGTGACAGTCGCGATTGTTCTACTATACGGATCAATGAAGATCACGTAAATAGTTTTGCTTTAACCGAGTCAGTTTGTGTGTTGAGTGATGGAGATTTTTCTTTGATGAACATCATCTCATATATGAGACAGTCAAACTTTGTTTTGCATTTTTTTCAGAATAGTGAAGCATTGATCCGGGATTTTGTATTGTAAACCATGTTCTTCCCATCGATGTTCGCCAGTCGCAGAATATCGATGTTCTTTTTTACGCTGGTGAAGGTGGCGCGCAGTGTAACCAACATAGTCCGCATCGCACGAACCACATTTATAATAATATACAACAAGTTGTTGGTTGACTAAAGGCGGTTTTTTGTTCTTGGATCTTGAGAACATTTTCCAGTTTTTGGCTAGTGAAGACTGGTTGCAAATCCGCAGTTAATTTCTTATTGAGTTTGCAAAGTTGGTGTTTACCAGAATCAGCAGATTTTTGGTCGATAAATGGCAACACTATTCTGGTCGAGCTATCTTGAACATCACGAGAGGTGGTAGAACCATTGCTAAGAGATTTTTGGAATTTTTTGATGGCATTTTCTATAAGCTCAGTTGGGTATGTATAGATTTGAAATGCGGGATAGACATGTAGACAAACCAATCCTCGTACTTTACTGGACAATTTAAGCGATTGTCTAATTAAGTGCAAGGATTGCTTCTACCTTTTCGTCTATACCCCGCACGTAATAATAATACGTGACCTGCTAATCGCCCTTTCTCGCAGTCGGAGACTGAATTGCTAAGGGCGCGGCTCAACGAGATCGGACCGAAGGAGCTGTGCTGCCGGCTAGGCGCTTGGCCCCTGAACACGACCCATGGATGACCTCGGAGCACAGCAGCACAGCCTGATGGAATAGGCTGTGAGTCGATTTTGCTGAGGGAGGGAAACCGGAGTACCCGGAGAAAAACCCTCGAAGTCAGGTTGAGATCGACTGAAACTCAAGCCACATACGATCCCGGGGCCGAGAGTTGAACTCGGGTCGCAGAGGTGGAAGGCACTGTTGATAACCACTAAGCCATCCTGACTCCCCAAATATATACATTTATTTTTATTCCATGTACTGTACAGAGTGTCATGCTGGGTCGCTATATCCTGTTTTTCTCTTCCTCGCCAAAGAATAACAACGTCTTCTTGCTGTTAGGTCGATTTTTCATGCACTTCCCATGGGTGGTCCAGCCCAGTACCGACCACCCCCAAGCAATGCAGGGGCAGTTTCCTCCAGTGTCTGGTCCTTCACAACCTCATGGAGCCTTTTTATATCAACAATCTCCAGGTTATCCAACTGGATAGTTATTCAAGTTAAATTTTAAAAAAAAAACAAAAACTGTAGTAGACTAGCAACCTTTGGGGCATGACAATGGTGCTGCAGAGAGAATCCCCTGGCAAGAAGGGGTTCCTCTCCACCAACTGAAATAATAATCTCTAGTAAAGTAGGTACGTGGAGGCAATATTGTGTGTGTGGATGGTGAGTTGAGGGAATATCATAGTCAAAAATTAGGGCCGGCCTAGTCTGTTAAATGAGCAAGAGAAATTCACAAAGTGAACTCTCAATCTCAAAGCGGGGATAGCAAACAAACTGTGTGAAAACAAAAACTTTAATGCCAAAACCAGGCTGGTATACAATAAACAAAAATAAATAAATGAATAATAAAGGAAGAAAAATCAAGGAAAATAAAAGACTGATAAAACTCAGAATGCAATTTTTTTGTGTGTGTGAAACGGATTTATCTAAAAAAAAGGTTTTTTTAGCAGAAAATAGTTACTAGGAAACTATTGATTTTTCGTTTTCTTTGAAATACAAATATGTTTATCCAAAATAGGAAAAGTTAAAACTTACTAGTATAAATATTTTTTAAAAGATGAGGAAACTTGATTAGATTCATTCGGATTTTTTGTTCTTTTTTGTCCATTTAGATATAGCCATTCTGTGATGAATGTCAAAAGAGAACCAGATGTGTCCTTTGGAGGTCATGTTGTTGCAGATGAAGCTAACTTAACGTTTTCTTTTGTCTAGTTTCTTTGGGCTTGCCCAGTGCCCAGAGTAGATTCATTCTGAAATGATATCAGGGGAACATTCATTGCCTGTAAAAAAAAAAATAGCATTAGTTTGAAAGTGTCGTTGTCTGCGATGGGTTTCTTCCAGAAAGTTGTTATTAAAATATCCTGGGTTAGACTTGAACTGGATAAAATACATCTTCATTAAGTAGGTGGAATAAAGCGTGCCTTCGCTCTGTTATCCTTGGTAGTCGTGTAGGATCCATGATAGCAAAATTCTATATGCAAATTTGAATTAAATCGCAAGAAGAGAAATAACTCCTCCGGTGTAACTTTGAATATAATGAGTGTTGTTGATCCAGGAGAAAATATTAATTTCTAATGTGACAAGGAAATTAAAGCATTGAAATGGGTGAAATCTGTCTCGAACGACCCAAAACTTAGTAATGTTGAAAAATGGTCGTGAAGTGTTCAAAAAAGGAACTTAAACCCGACCTAACCCTGGGTAGGGGCCCTTACGGGTGCTAGGCTACCGGGCCAGTAGCCACCCGGTGCTCACAAAGGGGCAGGGGCGCACAAATCCCTGCACAGACCTCTCCATAGGTTAGTGTTCGACCCCAATAAAAAGGAGAGGGGATATTCCGATGCAATGGAGTTGCTAATAAACCAAGTTGTGTCAAAACCGGGTAGACGGAAAGGAAAGCTCTAACACCTATCGTCGGGGGCGGAGCGCAACCGAGCGAGTGGGTTTCTAGTCCAGCGCTAGACCTCCACCGCACCCCTCCCCCCACCGAGCCGAGCAAAAGAGGAGAATGATGAGAAAAAAAGATATAGGCAGGCAGAATAGAGAGTGAGTTCGACCCAGTTTCGCGGAAGGAAATAACAAAATCGGTAGACAGACTGTCGCGACAGAAGTTACCAACGGTTCAAAGTTGCAACAAAAATTTCTATAAAACGTAAGCAAAAAGGTGGGTGATGAAATGGTATATGAAATAAATCATATATGAACTGCGGATATGAAATCAAGTGAAGCTATGATCTTCGCAGTTATGGACGCATCTTTTACAAAAAGGTGGGTATTGTATTTAAAACGGACTGTATGCAATCACTAAAAATTCACAAACTATAAAAATATATGATACTCACGCAAAATAGGTCAAAATATCTTGGAAATTTCTTTTCCCCCATGACACGTCTTATGCTTCAAAATTTTTAGTCCCTTGTCCGCGCCCCGGTTGCGACACAAATTTCTTTAAAGTTATCGACGAGAACTGGTAAAATTTACTAGCCCCACCCAAGTACAGCGGCGTCTGTAATGTTTTTTTTTTTTTTTTTTCCGATTTTAAAATTTTTGAAAACGCGCAAATGACAGATTTTGGTCCCTTGAGTAAACAAGTTTTTGCAAAATAGTCTCCAATGCGACCCCGGCCTCATACTGAAATTCATTGGTTGACAATTAATCTCTATAGCTAGCCGGAGATAGAAAGCAATAGTGTATACGTGATAGACATGTGCTAGTGAACGAACGAAGGAGAGCTAATGACTGGTCTTATTGACCAGGCCTTTGAGGGACAGTTAGGCTGCTCGATGGCAGCTCTCTCCATTGCCCGCTCCTCTTTTCCCGCACCAAGTGTTTTTTTGCTAGTGCACGTGTGCGCCACTTCCTCCTACTTTAGCGCTTCCTATGTAGGCTAGTAAATCAAATATATCATGCTGTTCTTATGCAAACTACGAAAATTTTCAAGTATCAGTTGAGATGATGAAAGTAATGTAACCATCGATCGTATGGGATTTTCAACCGTAGACCCTTCGTCAGTACAAATTTTCTTTCTGATGAAGGACTAACGTTCGAAACTTTCAGTTCCTGCGGTGGTCGAGTCACTTTTGTCGACTTAATTGATACTGCCACACTTCTCGTGTTTAAAATACCGACCTTCGCAGCACCACAGGTTCTTTGAAAATTACCTCACTAAGCTGCTCGTCTTCATACTACTGCGGGAGTATGTGCTAGAATAAACAAGAGATGTCCGCGAACAAGGCACAAGCGAAAAGAGCTCCCGAGTACGGTATAAGGCACGCAACAAAAGTGTGACAACGAGCAGTTACCCTTTTTAACTATTATTTACTTAGTAATACACTGTTACAATTGCTTACGTTAAAGATTAAGTTGAGCAGTTCGTAAAGCAGGCTTACTATGTTTCACGGCCACTCAGGTATTGATCTTGATTAACTTCGAACTCCAAGTTCTAGGGGCTAGAGACAAAAACGCTTGACTTTCTTGATTCACTGGATTCTTTTCACTCGCTGGATTTTCTGTGTACTCAAACTCTTACAGAAGACTGCATAATTAACTCCGAACTCTTTGTCTTCTTCCCTTTTAGGCTATCGTCTCTTTCTTCTTTCCGGATATAGCAAGGTCAAAGGTTATAGCTCCACCATAGTTATCGCAGTTGATTATAGCTTCCTCACAGTACAGCATCCATCCATAGCATTCAATCACAGCCAGCCACGAGGGTAAGTCCTCGGGCAAAAAAAAGGAGAGAGTCAGTCCCTTCTATTATTTATAAGCCTGCTTTTATACTTTTACTCTACGCGTCTAGAATGTTCTGTTGCTATTCATAGTGTATTAATCATTACAAGGTCTACTATTTGTGGAAACTGCTGAGTCACATCAAAGAACTTGCTGGAATATTACAGATGTAAGGCAATTCTAGAAAAGTCTGGAATTGCATGACAGATAAAGTAAAAGTTATTCTGATCCTCATGACGCTACTCTTGCGTTAGTTCTCAAAACAAAGTCACTTCCATCCCCGCTTTTACACAAAAAACCAGAAGCCGGCCCGTTTATCAAAAGTGCCGAAACCTTTCGGGCGTATTTCGGGTGAGATATGATACGTTCCTCAGGATCTTCGGAAGGGAAACGTTTCAAGGCGTGAAGTATCTATTTTCTTTGTTATTGAAAACATGTTAAAAGCGGAATAAGCAGAATAAGCAGATCGTAGTTTGGAAAGTTGCTTTTCGGGACTCTTGAAAAAATGAGATGGTAATAACGATATATAAAGAAGTCAAGTGAAGCTATGATCGTCAAAGTTATGATCGCAATTTTTGCTCTTGCGTAAAGAAGCCTGAAAAATTCAGGACTTCAACGGGGTTTGAACCCGTGACCTCGCGATACCGGTGCGACGCTCTAACCAACTGAGCTATGAAGCCACTGACGTTGGGAGCTGATAATTTGTGGGTTCCAATGTTCCCGTGAGGAATGAATCAACAATGAAATGATGTATGAAATGGATCATATATGAACTGCGGATATGAAATCAAGTGAAGCTATGGTCCTCGCAGCTATGAACGGTATCGCGAGGTCACGGGTTCAAACCCCGTTGAGGTCCTGAATTTTTCAGGCTTCTTTACGCAATTGCAAAAATTGCGTTCATAACTGCGAGGATCATAGCTTCACTTGAATACACTTTTCACAGCACGATCGAGATTTTTTCTGCCTGCTGCACTACTTCGGGCGGCATTAATTAAGCTGGTTGTTTCGTAAGCCTCGCGTCTTTGCTCGGCTTGCTCGTTGGCAATAAGCCTTTTTCGATATATTAAAATTCAGCTTGATAGCGAGGTAGTGAGGACAAAGACAAAGGAAAGTAGATGCAGCACTCGAAAAAAACCGCCGTCAGGTCATCCGGTACATGTAGATTTCCCCCTCGGTCAAGTAACTTGCTCTCCTTACTTGCCCAACGGGCAAGAGCCCAGACTAGCCGTTCGCTGACTAAAGTTTTGGTAATGATTTCGAAAAGAAAGGGTAATTTTTAGGCTCAAGGGTAATCAAGTGTTTAGATGAAGCTTGACGAAAATTACAATTTATAGAAGAAAAGTATTCCGAAAAAAAGAGGAAAAGAGAGTTCAAAGGGCACTGAAAAGAAATGCATCCCTGGCTTGAACATGATGCTTCTAACGATGTAATGCATGGTTTGACGAAATTATCCAAAACTGGCGGATACCATAAGCCCCCTTGACAGAGGTACTGGTAGCATTGGCAAGTACACACTTAAACTCTGAACAGGTATGGGGAAAGTGGGTAGCCTTGTCTAACCCCTCTTTCGAGTCCAAAATTTCTATATCATAATAGAAAAGCGTCGTCCAGTGGACTAATGATGGTCCAAAGTTATAATGCCGAAGGGCTTTTTGTGTGAAAGACCATTCAACGGTATCGGAGGCTTTTTCAAAATCGGGGAAAAGTAGGAGCCCAGGAACACTTTTAGCAGCAGTAACGTTAATGACACTATCAATCAGTCGAATATTCTTTCCTATGAATCTTCCTTTTAAGAAACCAGTTTGATCACTATCTATAACTTTCAGGAGAACTAATTTGAGGCGGTTTGCGATAACCTTGGTAGCTATTTTATAATCACAGTTCAAAAGAGATATTGGGCGGCAGTTTTTAACGAAATAGGATTCGGTGTCCTTTTTCGGAATAAGTTTGATGATCCCTCGCCTTTGAGAAACCAACAGGTGTCCCGCCTGTGTGATAGGCATAATTGATTGACTTTCGCAATGAGGTGACAGTGCGAATAGACAATCGCTTTGAGAACTTCGCAGCGATTTTACTCTCTTGAATGCTCGGTGACCCCCATTTTCCTTTCTGTAGATCACTTCCTTTCCTGATTTTGTCCATTTTAAACAAAAAAAAAATCTCTAAGTGAGAAGTTACAAATATTTCGCCTTTTATGCT
>BLFP01001971.1:201995-204495 GCA_014634505.1 Montipora efflorescens
AGTGTATGATCGCTGAAAACCACGAGAGTCGTTGATTTAACTCTTTCACTCCCGTGGGGTTCCCCATTGACGAGTAAAATTGTCTGGCGTTCTTAAAAAGACAGAGTAAAATCTATAAGTGGCACTCTTGGGGGTGAAAGGGTTAAAGGACAAAAGACTGGTTGAGGAAATTGTCGTTGTTCTCTACTTCCGCTGCAGTGGTACATGATAATTATCTTTTGCAAGCAGTCGCAAGATCATCATAAAAATTTTGTTTGTACATACATGTAAATGCAACATTTAGCCAAATAGCGAACAGAACGCCTTGTTAAGCCCCGTTTTGCACTTTAAGCTGTGTGATCGATAGGCAAAAGTAGGATCGGACCGGATTGGATCAGATCGGATTGACAAAATTCGGACCAGATCAATGGCAAAAGTCACGCCCAAAGTGGACACATGAAATCCCTGGGTCACCAGTGAAGGTTACATGTACTTCCGACCTTCGTGGATGTCCTTCGGGAAAAAATTCGTATGCGCGTTAGTTTCAATAAAATTCTAACAAACAAAATACAATCTCATAGCGGCACAACCAGCCTTGCATACTTA
This sequence comes from Montipora efflorescens, assembly GCA_014634505.1. Taxonomy (NCBI): domain Eukaryota; kingdom Metazoa; phylum Cnidaria; class Anthozoa; order Scleractinia; family Acroporidae; genus Montipora; species Montipora efflorescens. The sequence goes on from BLFP01001971.1 coordinate 202,581, forward strand.
TTTTGTTTTTGGTCGTAATAAATGTCGTTTACGATAAAAAATATAGTTAACCAAGTTTTCCTTTTAGTGTCAGGAGCGGGTAAGACGTAAAACTGCCGAGGGTTCTTCTATTGAATTAATCGGGTATTGGATGTCGGAGAACGAGCAAAATGACTTCACAGTGTTATTCAACGAAAGCGTCTCAGCCGTTTTCGTTATTCTGATTGGTTGTCTAGATATCTGCATCTAAGGTTGGAGTATCCAAAAATATGTGAGACATGTTGTGTAAATTGACGCCATGTGAAAAGTATTTTAAATATCGGAATTTCCTGACAAATTTTGTTGATTGATGCCTTGTGAATAACATTGTGCAACTATTTTGCTCATGCTGCGGCATCCGATACCCGATAAATTTAATAGAAGAACCCTTGACGGTTTCACGTCTTACCGGCCCCAATCCTGACACTTACATGTACCAAAAGGAAAACTTGCTTAAACAATATCTTTATCATAAACAACATTTACTGAGCTTTCTTCTGATGTATAGTTTGTTTAATAGGATTTTATTGAAACTAACGTGCGTATGAATGAAGGACATCTGCAAAGGTCGGAAGTAACCTTAACTGGTGACCCAGGGATTTCATGTGTCTACTTTGGGTGGGAATTTTGTTATTGATCTGGTCCGAGTTTGTCGATCCGATCCGATCCGGTCCAGTCCGGTGCGATCTGATCTGGTCCGATCTGGGTTTGCCAACGGCCTGTTTGATATTTTGATCGTGTTTGGCTCACTGAATGTTTTTCACAAGTCGTGTTGGATAAGCTTTTGTGTCAGTGATTTTTGTGGGTACATGTACATGTAGTTGCACTGAAAGTGCCATAATAGGGCCATTTATACAGGAGAAAATAAGACGCGTTAGCTAAGACAGATCTTAAATAGGGCGCGAACTGTACTTGGCATTTATACGCAAGTTCACGTCCTACATAAGACTCGAACATCTCGTATAAATGGTTCGCGTCTTATTTGGTTATTTATCATTATGAATCTAGCGACCTTTCAATTCAATTGAATTAAAACAAAAAAATAACTTACACTGGTGCTTGTCACGCAGTTATCAAGTTGTTCTGCGATTTCCAGTTTTCAGCAAGGGATGAGGAACTCTTTTTCCTTCACCAAAGTCCAAGTGTTTCTCTGTTTTGTTGGTGTTTTTGAGCCTGACTGGGAAGCTATTTTGTATGCCTGGGTGACTCGTTAACAAAATGATGATGTTTTTGTTATCGTCATGCATGTGACAGGTATGCGCACTTATAATCACGTCTTAGTTAGGACGTGAAACCATTTATACTAGGAAGTTCACACCTTATTTAAGAAGCGGACAAATTAAGAACAGCCAAAAATTCTGTTCCAAGATAGGACGCGTCTTATGTAAGTCGCATCTAAAATGAGACGCGAACTCTTGTTTTGTACAATTTACATGTACATGTATACAAGCAGTTTGCATCTTGCATGTATTTTTTAGGTGGCTCAAACCAGTTTCAACACTTTTCTTGAATCTTATTATTAGAAGGATTGACACTACAATGGTTTATCACGTAACAGCAATGTTATAGTACCGTGTGAAACACCAATTATTGCTGAACAAGATGCAGTCATTGTTGTGGCGTAAGAAGTTACCATGGCAACAAGAAAGCCTTGAAAAAGCACCCTATATTTTGGCTTTAGTTGCCCATATCTGAAAAACGAACTTGGTGACCCCAATTTTTTATTGCACAAAAGTGATCAGCAGGCCAAGATGAAACTCTCTGCAAAGTTTAAAAAAATTCTGTGAAGCGGATTAAGAACTACCTTAAATTTTCAATTATTTAAGGTTGCTCTGAATCCACTCCACAGAATTTTTTTAAACTTTGCGGAAAGTTTTATTCTGGCATGCTGATTACG
>BLFP01001971.1:240938-252854 GCA_014634505.1 Montipora efflorescens
ACTGCGTAATCAACCACTAAGGGCTGGAGGTTAACGTATTGGTGTTTTAACAAGTTGATCTCCATCTCCTTACATTTTTTTGGGTTAAGTTGCATGCCTCTTCAAGTAGCGAAGTCATTGATTTCGTTAACTAAGATTTGTAGATAACTCGGGCTACACCGAGGCACGAGCTCGCAGATGGTGGTATCACCTACATACTTGGCACGTAGTGGCCAGGAGGAAACTAATCCGTTAACAAGGATTGCAAAGAGAATAGGGGCTCATTTAGTCCCCTTGGGAATACCACCAAGGGGATAAACGGGGGAGGATAAGCAACCCGCAATTCTACAACGCTGAGGCCGTTGAGTAAAAAAGGCGCCTATCCAGCGTATAATAGCACTATGCACACTCATGACCTGTAGCTCTTTCAACAAGGCACAGTGGTCGACCAGGTCGAACCCTTTGCTGAAATCCGCAAAAAAACATCCTAATTCGATTACCACCCTTATCTAGAGCCTCTAAGATTGAATGAAGTATGTAAACTAGCTTGTGCATAGTAGACTTGAGGCTAACTGAAAATTGTTTGATGTCTAATTGCCCTAGAGTCAGCGAAATTAACAAGTCCAATGTAAATCCTTCCATCACTTTGTCTAGAGAAGATGAGAGTGTTATAGGCCTTAAGTCTTCCTCCATGACTTTAGGAGGTATTACCTACTTACGTCTTTTAATTTTGTTGTAATATTTAACTGAACATTTATATTTCATCTGTCGGGTCGGGAAGCCTTCTTTGTCGTGTTATTATTGACCGGAGACCGGACTCTTCTCTGGAACAATGTTGATCAATCCTTTCACTGAAGAACCATTTCTTTCAATAATTAAGCAAAAAATGGACACCAAGCTTTCTTTCAAATAATTCTTGACTAACAAGAGTTAGTCAAATTAAAAATTGATTTTTTACCAGACGACTGTGCAGAGTTGAGTACAAATAATAAAAATATATAAATAGCCAGAAAATTGTAAGCGCAGACTACTCAAGGTGTTCGATTCCGTTTCTGGTGTCCAACTCGAAAAAGCTACAAGAGAATTTGCCGTTTGGTTTCAGTGTTGTACATAACAGCACAAATATGTACGTGTTAAAAATACATTTACGCGTTGTTTTAATAGTCGTGCAATAGTCTACTTGACTTTCATCAATATTTTTTAATCAATTTTGACTGATCACGATCTTCTCTGATTCAGCTCTTTGAAAGACTTATCGTTCAAGGTTTTTGCAAAGGTTTAAAACCTCAATCTCATATAAAGGAGGAAAAATGCAAAATGACGAACGCCCAGGAACGCAGACTAGATATTCTTCTTCTTTACACCAAATATTATTTATACACTTGTAAATCACTTTCTAAGACGCCCAACTTTGTAGAACTACAGAGGAAAATTGAATGGCAATGGAAACTTGAAAACTGCTCTTCTGTTTGATACTAACCCCCCCCCCCCGTCTTAATTTTTGTTATGTTTATATATATATATATACTTTGCGACTTGTATAGTATGCTGTTCGTTGTTAGTTGATTTTATTCTTTATGTACATTGTTATATTGTTGTGTTGCAAATTAAAGAAAAAATTTAAAAAAAAAAAATTAAAAAAAAAAAAACTTCACTGATAAGGGACTGCTCAAAAAGTATAGGGGGTGTGTCATCAGTTTTTGAGCCCTTTGCAAGGGGTGGGTCGTTCGATTTCAGCGACCCATTGCGGGTGGGTCATCCTATTTTAAACAGGAATAGGCACATTGTTAAATAAATATTTTTTTAATGATCGAGGGCTTGATTCTTTTGAAATAGCTAACAATAAATTTAAAGCATGGCAGCCTTAACGACGTACAATTTTATCTTTGTTCGTAAAGTACAACTATTAAACCGAAATTAAAATCATAAAAAAAGAAAGCTCTCTTTTGCCTCTTTTTGTTTACAAATACAAAAATTATATAGAAAAAATGAATGTGCTTTTCACTACAGTGTTGTTCCTTCTGCAAGACTACAATTACAAAGTTCTAAAAAATTTCTTGGAGTATCACCTAGAACTGTTTTATATTATACATTTCTCATATGGTGTATCAATTTACAAATTGCCTAAAAACTCATTTGCGTATTATTTTGTACATTTTGTATCTAGTTAAAAAACAAACCTAACCGTAAATCAACACCTCCACAACTTCATATACAAATGTGGTATAACTGATTGTATATCAAAAAAATCTTTATCAGGGAGGGGGTCACGTAAGTTTCAGCCTTTAGGGGTAGGTCAAATAGTTTTGTGCCTAAAGCAATGGGTGGGCCATGTGTTTTTTATCTGCCACATTTCGAATTGCTCCGGCCCACCCGTCGTGTAACACGCTTAACGCGTAAAGTATATGTAGACAAAATACTCGTCAAAATTCGTATTCGGATTTATACTTAGACGAATTATCCGTCTGACGGATTTTCCGTCTAGACGGGTAATTCGTCTCTAGTATAAATTCGGCCAATGTGATGCATTCAAGGCGTTCGATTCCTTTTAATTAAACCTAGAGATGCCTGGGATTGAACCAATTTGGCTTGAGCTTCGCTATCCACGATCAAGACCGTGTTTATGTCCGTTTATTTACCCGACCTCCCTTTGCCAATGTTTCGTTCCTTGAACTGATCGACCTGATGTTGACAAACGTAGATTGTAAAAATTATCTGACTTGTATATTAGGTGACTTTAATATCGACCTTTTTTTCGAAATCTGCGTTATAAAAACGCTTTACTGCCCTAACTAGGGTTTCCAGTTTTCGTCAACTTATTTCGGTTTCTACAAGACAGGTATCTGGAAACATTTTAGACCATGTTTTGGCCAATCATGGAGATAATGTTCCCAAATCAGGGACTCTATCGTTAACCCTAAGCGATCATCTTCCTAATTACGTCTCACTAAAATCCAGGGCTATTAAGCTACAATCTAAGAGACATAAACCAATGCTTTTTCGGTCAAAAAAGAATTTTTCTGTTGATATCTTTCTATCCGATTTAGAATGTATCCGGATCCCAATGAGGCTTTAAGTCATCCGTATTCTTTATTTAGGAGCGTGCTAGATTCCCACGCCCCTTTGAAAAAAAACGGCGTCTCAAGAGGGAATTCTTACCGGAATAGCCTTGCACACGAAACCCTCGCCCGCAGTGCGCGCGGCAGTCAGTACGGTTTTAAACTGCGCTATCCTGTCAATCATTTGCCCTTTAACCGGAAACAGTGCATTCTGGTTGTGCGTAAATGACATTGTTGTCGATCTACCCCGTCGAAAGGACGACAAAAGTCTTTATTACATTAGCAATACGGTTTTAAAAAACTCATTAATAATTCATGACCTAACAGCCTATCAAAGCACCGATTAAACGTCACGTGTATGAGCTTTATATCCTGATAAAACACTTCTCGTTAGTATTCTTTATACAAATAAGGTATAGCTTGTTTTTCTTGTATGCTAATATTCACCTCTCACAATTTGAACCATTGTTTTGAGTCCAAGTTTGTTGACAAAACAATTGCCACAAAATGTATTAAATGGTTTTCTGGCCCTTTATTAATAGCGTTCACGTGAATTTTAAATGGAGTATCGGGAAAGAAAAAATGTCAAGCTGACATGTGTTTCGTGTAAACATACATTTTCAAATAGCGAAAAGTTGTATAAGCACTACAAAACTTTTACTGTCCATTGCCCGATGGGACACCCTTATAAGCTGCAAGGAAGCCGCTGATGAATTTTGCACAAATACCTCGGCCCCTAACACCGGAAAGCCAGATGTGGAGAATTTTTAGCGGAAGGCTCACTAAGGAAGAACTTCTAGGGATTTCTCTCCCGCAGGTCGCCAGAAAAGTGCAAACAAGCTGATTCATGTCCGAAAAGAGCAACAAGGGACAGTCAAAATTGTGTTTCTTGTATGTGGGAAAATTTATTCAAAACTTTTCCCTCACTCCCAAGTAAGAACTTGCTGTGTCTTGCAATTCTACAGTGAATTACTATTGGGCCAATAAGAGAATCAACATCAAAGAGGCCCTCTCAGGGGTTTTGGGGATGAAGAGAACATGGCTAAGTTGAACTGGGGAACAAGGGAACAATATATCAAAATATTTTAGGGAACAAGGGAAGAAAACCAATTTAAATTTTGGGATAAAAAAGCTGGGAACAAGTTTGAAAGTAATTTGGCGAACAAGGAAACACAAGCAAATATTTAAACGGAACAAGGACTTCTCTCCCCAGGAGGGCCTCATCAAATGTTCTGCCCCTTTCATCTAACCGCTCAAACAAGCGATTCCAACAATTTTTGAATGACCGACACGAAAAGAAGACTCTCTTAAAGAAATAAAATATTCATAATAACACTTAAGCAAGCGAAACATTGCTCAGATGCTTACAAGCACCCTCATGCCCATGTTTGTAAAAAAGCACCTTGAAGCATTCCTTGCGGCTGGTTTAGGCATTGTTTCATCTTTCAACATTGGGCAAAACCAAATCAACTCCATTCTCAGAGGGCACTGGGGAAAGAAGCTAGAAGAAAACACTGGCCTTGATCCAATTCTCCCAAGGTAATATTTACAGAATAAGTTTATTGAAGGAACACTTTTGAGTACCACCTTATACTTTTTAAAACAAGCACAAACTTAAATTCCTAAAATGCCAAACAGCATATTTTAGTCTCATATTCAATTAGAATTGACCGCAATATTCCTTAAAACTATGCAGAACTATTTGTCATGAAATGTGGAACATTTCCTGCCTATTTATAGGGCTCCAAAAGTTTTTAGATAAAGATAGTGTCTCTATGGAGGTCTGACAATCAATCATTCGTCAACTGATGTTTCAATATGCATTATTTTAATTTTCTATCAACAATTCAAGGGACTGACTTTTCAGTGTCTATTCACTGGTATTGATTTACGTTTCTAAGATAAGTTTGGAAGTGTATCTGGCAACCACAGTGCCCTATGAAATGGGAAATAACTTTAACAAACCCTTTAACCTAACACTTTACAAGGGACACCATTCTTGATGCCCAGCAAAGAACAAAGAATAAATTGAAAGAAGAGTTGGTCTGGAGTTTATCCACAATGGACAGTTTAGTGGCTGCATTCACCAATGCAGAGAACAAACACATCAAGCAACCAGGTGTTCAAGGAGCCATTCAATTTCCAAAGAACACTATGGCTGTGTACTAGTACCTGGGTGAATTCGGGTGCTCTGGCCTGAAACTGAAACTTGTGGAGCCAAACAACCTGTTGAGCTTAGTACTTAAACTGGGTACACAATTCTGTCTACAAATATTGTCTATTCAACCAACAGTTTCTCCTAATTTTGTGTACCATTCACTTGTTGCTTTCTTAATTAAAAAATCGCTAATTCAATTAAGGAAGTCCTTTCAAATCATCAAAGTTACTTTGCGCCACCAGGAACAAACGAAAAAATACAAGCACTAAAGAACAGATTGCTCAAGAATGCACGACTCCCTTTGAAACAGCAAAACAGGATCATCGAGTCACTATAAAAGTGCTGCATGCAACGTGGATTTTGCAGACAAGAGATCATGAGGTGAGAGAACACATCCCCGTGCCCTATGATAATCTTTTTCAGTCTATTTTAAAGGGACTATGTCATCTCAGGCGCATGCGTGTAGCAATGGAAGGCGCTTTAAAAAAGTCGGGCCAACTTTTTCAAATTCCGTCAAAGACTCAGTCAGCACGTTTCAGTCGCTTTCTATCGCGTCCATCTCTAGCCGAGAAGCGACATTTGCTGTCAAGGAACAATCTCGTGTAATTAAATAAGCTTTCTGTTTCGATATTTTTAATCGTTTTGGCTCCTGGATCACTATTTTCGGAATTTATAATGTCAACTGCTGGTGGCCATCGGGCTGGTAGCGGACGAAAGAGGATATACGACAGCAGCGCGACAAAAAGGAAAGTTTGGGATCGAGGACATAAAAGGATTTGGCTCGATGCTATTATTTAGTCCTCCTGGGTTTGGGCGAAATTAAAATGTGGTTTCAATGCTGACTCAAAGTTTGCAAGCCATCTACTCTCTCTGGAGGAAAGACGAAGGTAAGCCTGAGTTGGAATTGGTACGGTATTGTATGCAAATGTAATGATTGTTTTAATATCCTTTTATTCTAGGGAAAATAATTGCAAATTCTTCGCTAAAGCGGGACCACGCACGGACATCGATGGTACTCCTCTTGGAAAGCGACGAAGGGTCGACCACAAGGATGTCCTTGAAGGTGTGTTTTCTTCCTTGTGTTCGCTGAAAAATTTCTCTACATTTACTCATTAGCATATGAATAGGGTGAAAATCTTCGTGAAAAACGCAATATACAAATAAGGGAACGATTAAAATTTCGCTGCTAGTTAATATTGATCACGTCTTTCATATTTTACAAGGACCCATACTGACGTCGACGCCCGCTAAAGCTGCTCTAAGATCAAAGAAACTTCTGCCGGCAAATGTATCTCCGTTGCGAGTCACTGGAACACCTAATGAGTAAGTTTTGTAAAATAGTTACATACAAGTGAAAGCAAGGATTAATTCTGTTCTTTCGAAATAAAATAGAGGGAAATCAACTGCGCTTGACATGATCTAGCATTCACGCTTTTCTATCATTTCATAATCGACATTCCATTGCAGAGACACAATGATATAGTTGTATTTCGTACTCAGAATTCATTGGGAATAGTCAAATACTTCTACTCGGCAAAATCATTATTATTTTTGGATTAACCATGTTGTTGTAGTTCTTAGATTGATCAAATGGGTTAATTCCGCATTTTAAATTCTTATATTCTGTAACTAGCCTGATTCTCAGACAGCTCGAGTGCACACTCTTTTCCCTTTCCCGTGGTGAGAGTGGGAATGCAAGTGAACTGTATAGTCTTGGAATCAGGTTATACAATAACAAATGTCACCACCACATTAGTCTATATATAATCTTTGCCTTATTAGTGGATTTGTACTTTGTTTCTTGGTTGACGTAAGTTGTGAATTGTTATTTTTAAGCCTCTTGTGCAATGCATGTACAAGCACAGCCTTTCAGAGTTTTTTTTTTGTTCACTTTAGGTCTTTCAGAGTTTTTTTTTTTTCACTTTAGGTCAATGCAAGTTGACATTACTGGTCTAAGCGAGGCTGGGGATGTTAAGTTTATTGGAGATAGCTCATTCAGAATAATCGATGGTTCAGTGGTTGTATCAAAAAGCGACAGTATTTCAAGCTCATCAAGTGAAAAACGGTGAAGACGAGATGTCATTTACTGCCAATGGGTGAGTAACATCTTTTGAAGCCATTGATTTACCCCAATGTAAGCAATGTTTATGGTTTTGCTGATCAAATGATTAGACAGAGAAAATTTAGTTGTGCACACTGGCCATGATAAACATTAATTTTGAATGTCAGCTCCTGGAAAAAGTGAAAAGGATTTTTTGACAGTATTTTATAGACTGAGTTCCTTTCCATTTGGTCAGGTTATTAACTTGTAGTGGTCTTCTCTTCATACAGTGAACCCCTGGCTGAAACTCTTTGTTTTCTCAGTTACAACAAGGATTTGGATGATAGTGACGTTGACAGTGAAGAGGAGCAATCTTTATGGTGGGCATAATTTTCACATAATAATTGGCCGAACCAGAAAATACCATCATGCTCTTTGTTTGTCCACCGAAATTTGAATAAGCACTTTTTTTTCTATTGAGGCGAGAAACAGGAAATAATGGATTATGCTGATTCAGAATTTGGGTAGACAAACAAAAAGTATTATGGTATTTTCTGCTTGGGCCAATTTTGATTCTTTAATTCATTGAAAGCACTTTTTGTACACAACCTATAAGGAACAGATTAACAGGTTGCTTCACAGGTTACTTCATTGCTAAAGTACAGTGGAACCATGATTCTCCAGACTCACTGCGATTGGGGTAAAAATTCGCCATAATAGAGTTTTGACAATCGCAAATATGAAATTTAGTAAGTTTCAAATGCTGACGATTATGTTGTCTAAAATTTCACTCGGCATAATAATATTCAACTGTGAGTTTCTGCTTGAAACCTCCTTTCAGTAAAAATGATTCAATGCTTTGACCAAAAGTCTTTATCTTCTATTGTTGATATCTCCGAACAAATTGGACCCAGACAAAAAAGAGTAGATAACTGAGGTTTGACATTGTCATGAATTGAGCATTTATCTGCTCATCAAATGACAAATTTTGCCTCTGTCCATGCTCCACTGCGTACAAGGTTGTTATTTAAACCTTGGGTAATATTTTATCACTACAGGGAAGAGAATCATGAGGAAGAATTTGAACAAGATGGGGGGTTGGATGAGCTGGATGCTGGTGTTCTGCATGAATCATTGGAACAGCACCCTGAACCATCATCACCTCAACAAGAGTCTGCAACCTCATCACCTAAACAGCAACTTAGCACATCTCCTTAGCAAAAACCTGTAACATCAGCTGAACAACAGCCTGCAAGAGTGCAGGCAAACAGAACCAAGAGATCTGTTATGACCCAGACAGAGGAGATTAAAAAACCCAAACCTTCTGTTCCCAAGTATGTACCAGCATATGGGCCTTTATCAAAAGCTTATACCAGGAGATATGCATTACCAAGTGGAACTTGGACTCATTAAGGGGACCAAAGTTCTCTGCTCTTTAGACCTGTTAGTGCAACATCTGGGAGGGAATTGTAGGCACACAGGATGTATTTTTGAGATTGTGGTTGACTATACCTTGTGTGGCACCAGTGCCATGATCCGCTGGAAGTGTCCTGCTGGTCACATTGGGAGGTTTTATACATCAGGGAAGGTTAATAATGTGTTGTAGAACAACCTTCAAGCTGCTGCGGCAGTTTTGTTATCTGGCAACAACTTTGCCAAAGTAGAAAGGTTTGCCAAATTTCTAGGACTTTCATTTATTTCTTCATCAACGTTCTTTAGAGTACAAAAGTTATACTGTATTCCAGCAATTGACGAATGGTGGCAATGGATGAGAGGCGAGCTTTTTGGTGGATTTCAAAATAAAGAATTGGTTGTTAGTGGAGATGGTCAGTGTGATTCACCAGGGTTCTCAGCAAAAAATCTTTGTTACTACCTAATGGAGATTGTGACAGAGTATATTCTGGAGGTGGAAGTCCTTGACAAGCGTCATGTAGGCATGAAGTCAAGCACTATGGAAACAAAAGCCTTGAAAAATGCATTGGAAAGGCTGAAAGGTGTGGCAAATGTTGTGGAAGTATGCACAGATGCCTCCTCCTCAATAAAGAAACTCTTGGGTAATGCTATCCAAAAACCAAATGGGACATAAATATTGTTATTTGATTTTCTGAATTAAGTTAATATGATCAAAACACCAGTTTATTCCACACAGTCTAGTGATTGTACACATGAGTCTTGTTCTTATTGCTGTCCTTATAATTCATAACTTGCAGCTGAAGACTTTAAAGATATCTTTCACTCACTTGACATCTGGCACAAAGCAAAAAGTATCAGAAAATGCATTCAGAAGGTATTTCCTGAACTAGACAACTTTAGTAACTTTTTTTTCATCTGTCCTCTTATTGATTATACATGTAACTTATTGCATCATCATATTTTCACAATAATTTGTTTTGAATGGCTATACTGCTGTATTTGTCTAAGGAACTTTGTTTGTCCGTTCTTAGTAGCCAGCAAAACTCAAGGTTTAATGAGAATAACAGTATGTTTTACACAACTGGGTTCATAAGCTGCCTTTGTATGTAGAGATCAATTGACAATTATTGTTATTTGTTCTCAGAAATGGGATTTTGAGTCGTATGATTGAAAAGTAACGTGCAAGAGCAGTTGGTCACTTTTTCGTATCACTTTTTTACTAGGTTGCCAGCAACAAGGGTAATGAGAAGATAGCCAAATGGTCAGACCATATCATCAACCACTTTTGGTACTGTTGTTCAACTGCATCAAAAAGTGACAGTCTAGTGAAAGCTTCTTCCATTTTGAAGGTATCTTCTATTGGACAGGGAAATTACCAGCATTAGTTGCTTGTTCCTTAAGATTTTTGAATGTTTGTGCTATGATTGGCAACATTTTGTTATCCTCCACAATAAATGGATAGGTCTTCTTCACCATGTGTGTAACGACCATGAGTGGACAGGAGGACAATGCCACCATGAGGAAGTGACTGAAGATGGTGGGGGCACCCCCATTGGTTTGACCGCCGTGACAAGGATTTTGTAACCCTGCAGAAAATTATCCTGGAACCTATTCTCCTTGAAAGTTTCAAGTATTATGTAAAATTCAGGTATGTCCAATTGGTAATAAAAATGCATAATTGGCAAAAATTCATTACTGTTGCCCTTTAGTGGGAGATTATTGCTTGGTGTTATATACGTGTATCACTATGAAAATATTAAAAGCTCGCTCAGGGCTTGTTCAAACAATAGACGGAACATGTTTTAAAAAGTGCTAGTTTGCCAATGGGTCAAAACTATTCATTTCAACATGAAGACAACCATGCCAGTGGAAAATGTGATGTATTATCATTGTGTACATTGCTATAACAAAATCAATCACACCATGTTGAGAAATCTTAATTCACATATGGTTTTACCTTTTGCTTTCAGACACACAGGTTCCCTTGAATGCGCAAACAGCATGTCACTTGGGTACACTCTGAAGAGATGCTCATACAAGTAAATTGCTTTATTTTATTGTGTCCTTGAAAAAAGGACTAATAAAATTTACTGAAGGGTTACTTGCAATTTTTTGCCAAACTGTACATTCTTTTCTATTTCTGTTTTGTTCTTTGTAATTACCAAGTATACAAAGGGAGAAGGCAACTTGCAGCTGTGGATTGGAATTACCACATCAACCGACCAATATCCCTTAAAGACAGTGGTGAAGCACAGCACACACGAAAATATAATCAACGAACTAAAGAATGGAACACCAGAGTAGTGAAAGTCTCCAAAGACTTTGCTTATATTCCCATCCTAATGGCCAAGATATTTAAACAAAGAATTGATGACCGCAACCCAGTAGATCGACATGTTTGTTTCATTGTCTGAAGATGATCCTGCGACAATTGCACCAACTATTACCCAAGTGCTACCTGTGTCCTCAAAGGAATTGTTTATCAAACACAAATCTAGGTTTACAAAATCAGAAAGTGATTTATCTTCAGCTAAACTGGAAACAACCAAGAAGTGATCAACTGACCTCTTTAGCTTGTACGTTTTGTCTTCCCATTCCAGAAAACGTGGTGTTACTCTATGGAGCAGTTTCTTGCAAATGTTGTCTTATGCATATGTAAATTGAACACATAACTTATGATAACACAAAAGGAAACCACTTTTATCAACCAAGTTACCATGTTGTCAAGGGCAACTCGCTTGGTTTCAGTGATAACATTTAGGCCCTTGACGAGCTTGTTAAATAATATATTTGCAGGCTTCATTGCTCGTGACATCAAAGCCCATCATGAATCCAAGCAAGTTGCCTTGACAGCATTGATGACTTTGAGCATTGAAACTTTGTTCCTTTCTTTCTCAACTGAGAACCATAGAAAAGGACTTATTTGAAGATTCTCTGGTTTTGACATTTAGTCTGTGTTGCCCCCTAGTATCACTAAAAATGTGATTTTTATTTCTATTTTTTTCTTCCAAAGTGAGGTAAAAAAAAACTGCGTAGAATAGAGGATAAGAAAATTTGGAATAACTTGCTAAAGTAGCAGACCAGGCAATCAAGACAACAAGACGTTTCGTCCTGAATGAAAGCAAAAGAGCACTCCGGAGAATCATTGCCATTAAACTACACGAAGAACGACGGCTCGATGAAAGGATAACATCAGTCTTCACACCTGACGTGGCATCTCAAATACGCTCCCAAAGATACCTAGCGTATAACACCGCCAGCAATCT
>BLFP01001971.1:260903-263403 GCA_014634505.1 Montipora efflorescens
TGCTACGCAGGCTGTCATGAGATAGTTTGAATTTACAGATGCTTACAATTTTGAAGTATGAAAACTTGCCAAGAAAATGAGACAACCTCCGTTTTAAAAATAGCCGATGCGAAAATCTCATTAAAAATATAGTGTAAATTTTTAACAGGCTTACGTCTCGGTCAGTCTTTGCTCTTGTGTTTTTGTTTTCTTGCTTACCTATGAAGTCATCTATTGTTCCTTCAAGGAGAGCAAATCTTGGCAGTTCTTCTTCCATGTTTTTTTCAGAAAGCCGCACTCTTGTTGCCCTCCACTGTGAAGTACTAGTGTTCGTGTCTCTGATTGGACGAACGATGTATTTTCACAGTGTTTCGCTTTTCTGATTGGTTGGTTGTGTATTTCGCACGAATTTTACGCGTGTTTTTATTATTTTTTTTTTTTTCATGTGTAAATTTCAGTATGTATTAAATAAAGAAAATTATAATCATGGTGACCGTGTAACAATAGCCCATTTCCGAGTTGCTACATGCCTCAGTTTCAAAGTGAGTCCTAGTGCACAAGCATTCAAATGGCAATGAGTTGCGTATTCTTATGCAAATCAAACTCATTTCTCTTACAATAGTTAAGCATCAAGACTCGCGTCGAAAACGAGACAAACAGCAACTCGGAAATAGCCCAATGTCGCGTTATAATAATTAATGAAGGGGATGGTTCACTAACTACCCCTCTTCTATTTTTAAAAGTTCCAAAGATAAAATAACCTTTAGTTGCTTGAGTTTTTGGAGAGATTCAATTGTAGATTAGCAGTCAGTTCAGAGAATTTGAGGAAATTACTGATAGAAATTGCTAATCAAGAACTGATTCAGAAGCCTCATGTTATAATTTCCACCTGGCAGCCTAGTGTTCAAGAGCTAAAGCAGTATCCACAGTTTCAGAGCACCTCTGGTACTCAAGGCCTCTATGATACATTAAAACTAACAACGAAGAAAGTGCTTGAAACATTTGCAATCACTTGAAGAGACGGTCATGTTTGTGTACAAAACAATAGCAAATTATGGCACATGTTTTGCATTATAATAGAGTCAAATTCCCAAAAGACTTTTTCCTCTATGGTTCTGTACACCAACATGGCCGCTGTGACGTCAGGTGAAAACCATCTATAATCATCATGGTTTAGGCAGCGTTTACACGAACGCGGTTTCACATCGACACGGTTTCATGACTTCGAAACCGCGTCAAAATCGATGCGGTTTGGAAATGTTTACACGGAACCGTTTTCGCCAGAAAATCCAAGACGTGATGGTATAAGCGAGCGCTGCACTACGTGCTAAATTCACTATTTTGAATTCAACAATGCAAATTTCGCCCCGAAATAGTAACCGTATTCAAATCGATGCGGTTTCGCTGTTTACACGACAGGTGAAACCGCATCGTTTTAAAAACTCTCCACTTTTTGCAGCGGTTTCAAATCGACACGGTTTCAGCAACAGTCTCTATCGGTGTCGTGTAAACAGAAGGTGTAACCGCATCGAAAACGATTCGGTTACAAATAAAACCGTGTTCGTGTAAACGCTGCCTTAATTGCAGTTCCATGATTCAACAATTGTGTGTTCAATGCAAACTCTCTGGTCTAGGCGAAGAAAATTCTGAGGCCAATACGAGATATCTAAAAAAAAGTCAAAAATTACCGTAATGTAAAAAACTCTATTCTTCCCCGTGACATGGAAGGGAGTTTCAGCAACGACGACGTCAAAAATCATCGATAGTGGTACAATCGGGAAAAATGATCGTGTTGCGCGCCTTTGACTATGCACTCATAAAATTGAATACAACAACATAACAACAAAAGTTTATTTGTACCACACGTAAATAGGGATACATGAAATAAGTAATAGACTAAGAAAGGTACAATACCCCTAACAATAAATAAGAAGCTAATCTAGCTAGGAGGCAGGATAAATAATTTTGTCTAAAGGAAAAAAGTCGATTCAGTGAGACACAAATATAATGATAAAAGACAGGCAAACAAAGAGAACGACAACAGAAAAAAAATAAAAGAAGAAGATGTCACTTCAGATGAACTGGAGTAAAGAGGAAGTATAAATAAGATAATTAACATGACGTAATGAGAAACGTTTTAAGGGAAAACTTAAATTTTTGAAAGCGAAGAAGTTTTAAATACGCCTCAATATTATTCCAAAAAACAGCCCCCTTGAAACGAATGTTAAATTTCCCATAATTTGTCCTGGCAGTAGATATACAAAACGCTTATTTAGAAGACAGTCTAGAAGTATTATACTTGTGCCTGCTTGACATTATCAGGACTAAAAAAATAGTGAAAAGCCACGGCGACTCCTCAAGGTCTGAGGAGGAATTAAGATCGTCCCTAACTGAATATCTGAGTGAGTTGGCTATAAAAATCGAAAAACACCCCCAATGGAAAGTTTGGAAGACTGACAGATAAAGTCAATCCCGGTAAAAATGGATTCGCAAAGTATCTTTATTAGATGAAACCCAAGTT
>BLFP01001971.1:265903-273814 GCA_014634505.1 Montipora efflorescens
AAGTCTTATACGCAATACCTTGTAAACTGGTAAATACCTTTCCGTTTGATTTTTATTATTACTGTAATCAATTCCCATCTACCTGACTGAGGCAGCCTATAAGCAGAGATAACAAACAGAAAGAAACGCTTAATTAGCAGTTCGTTCCTCTAAATTAACCCGCGTTCCTCCGTTTCCTAAAGTATAGTTTTATTAAACAAGATGGAACTGGTCGAATTTTCTCTGTTCGATTATTGCGAAGTGGCGTTTCCTTTCGAGCTCGAACTTCTCTTTAGAGGGAGAATATTTAGTTTTGAAGGTATGATAATTCGACCTTTATCAACTTGGTTTTATCAACGGAGTTGATAATGTAAATTGGCCACCGTACAGAGATTTCAAAAACCGACGTTTCGAGCGTTAGCCCTTCGTCACAGCGAATTGAGGAATTATGCGTTGTGTGTAGTTTTTATAGTGGAGTAGGAGCTACGCTATTGGTGGAAACATGGCAACGTGAAAAATAAGGATGGTAACATTTGTTAAATGAAAGGCGTTCGTTAGTACCGTGGGGATTAAGGGTGCCGATTTGGAAGATGAATTCTTGTTGCAGATTCTTGCGGCTTCCCGTCGTACCTTGATGTAGGGAAAGGCCTCAGATAGCCATTTGTTTTTTGGAGTGTTTAGTGAGATTAAAATGACGAGCGACTGGCTTAGATGCGTCTTTGTCATTCTTCTCAACATCGCGAAGGCGTTCGCGGAATCGGTCACCTAGTCGTCTACCTGTCTCGCAGATGTATAATTTATTGCATAACGTACAGGTTATGCAATAAATGACATTTGCAGAGGTCCATGTGAAACGATCGGTGATCTTAACAGATCGCTTAGATCCCGATATTTTGCTAGTGTTAAGAGTGAAAGGACAAGTCCTGCATCGTGAGTGCACGCATTTGAAAGTGCCGGGTTGCTCGTCAGTTTTGAGCACGCTTCTAACTAAAAAGTTATCTACGTTTTTGTCGCGTTTGAATGAAATAAGTGGAGGTTGCAAAAATATTCTACCAGTCTCGGGATCATTTGGAGTAATTCAAAGTTATTTAGAATGATACTTTTGACTGCGTAATTATGAGGGTGGAAAGTGAGGGTGAATGGAATTCTGTCAGTCTTATCTTTTTGTGACGTTTGTAGTGCTGTCCGTCGATCAAATTGTTGGGCGTGATGATGGCCCGCTTTGACCACAGAGACAGGATAGCCACGTTTTTTGAAAAACTGGCACATCTCCTCTGATTTGCTGAAAAAATCGGAGTCATCACTACACAGACGTCGACGTCTAATTATAAGAAATTGAGAGTAAGGAACGGAGTTCTTGACATGTGATCGATGTGACAATGAAAACAAGAAAAAACTGTGAGAATCTGTAGGTTTGTAGTGCACAATGGTACATAGCACGTTGCCACTAATAGAAACTTGGATATCCAGGAAAGCTAATGAAGTTTCCTTAATTTCCCAGATACATTTAAGAGCCAGATGAAAAGAATTGACGGAGGTTATAAATTGATCGACTTCTTCTCTGCTGAGATTAGTTGCAATGTCCGGTAATTCTTGATTGACTATAATATTCTGAATGGTGTCTTTGACAATATTTTGATTTGTGGAGGTGAGACCTTTCTGGACTTTGGCATAAAACGAGGTGTCAGAAAGTCGCCTCAAAGCTTCTTTTTGGTAAACGCCGGACCGCCAAACAGCTACCGCGCAGCCTTTGTCGGCCAATTTGACAACTATGTCATGGCGTTTACTAAGATTTTTAAGCGCCGCCCACTCTTCCGAGAAAAGGTTGGAAACTTTAGTGTTACGAGTTGTGCTACACCTTCTTCCACAAACGAGGTAAACTACAAGAGATGGCGAAACATACAGAGTCCAGTTAGATCAAATTTAATGTTCATTAGTCCACGATCTATTATATGTCCCAATTTTAATTCTAAAAATGGTTCAGCATGCTATATCGAAGTCACTTGAAATGATATTCTGGTCTTGTCCAGAGTTGTCAGAGTATTGGCTTTACATATATAGATACTATTATATATCATATATCGATCTATACATCAATGAAGTGTTTTCATGAAAGAAAATCATACGCAAATCTGTTAACTTGACATGTCCTTTTCTTCACAAGAAGATCATCATAATCAAAGCTGTTGTAGTTTGAAAATTATTGCTGCCCGTGTTTCAAGTATGCGTGCATCACGCCTACATCGAAGAGTAAAGTTCTTCAGTGTTTGTCTTTTAGACAATATATAGAGCTTTAGCAATGACGACGCTAATGATTAGGAAAAAGCCACTTGAAAATAATCATTGGTCATTTGTAACTACATGTATTTTGCTTTTATGTACCAGTGTGCATTATAGACCTGCAGATTCTCACAGTTATTTGTTGTATTCATCGTCACATCCATCACATGTTAAGTGCTCCATTCCTTATTCTCAATTTCTTAGATTTCGACGTCTATGTAGTGAAGACTCTGATTTTTCCAGCAAATCAGAGGAGATGTGCCAGTTCTTCGAAAAACGTGGCTATCCTGTCCCTGTGGTCAAAGCGGGCCATCATCGCGCCCAACAGTTTGATCGACAAACAGCACTACAAACGTCACAAAAAGATAAGACTGACAAAATTCCATTCACCCTCACTTTCCATCCTCATAATCACGCAGTCAAAAGTAACATTCTTAATAACTTTAAATAACTCCAAAATGATCCCGAGACTGATAGAATCTTTTCGCAACCTCCACTTATTTCATTCAAACGCGACAAAAACGTAGGCAACTTTTTAGTTAGAAGCGTGCTCAAAACTAACGAGCAACCCGGCACTGTCAAATGCGTGCGCTCACGATGCAAGACTTGTCCTGTCACTCTTAACACTAGCAAAATACCGGGATCTAAGCGATTCGTTAAGATCACCGATCGTTTCACATGGACCTCTGCAAATGTCATTTATTGCATAACCTGTACGTTATACAATAAATTATACATTGGCGAGACCGATTCCGCGAACACCTTCGCGATGTTGAGAAGAATGACAAGGATGCATCTAAGGCAGTCGCTCGTCATCTTAATTTCCCTAAACACTCCAAAAAACACATGGTTGTCTGCGGCCTTTCCCTGCATCAAGGTACGACGGAAAGCCGCAAAAATCTGAAACAAGAATTGATCTTCCAATCGCCACCCTTAATCCCCACAGTACTAACGAACGCTTTTTATTTACCTAATATATTCTAATTTTTCACGTTGCCATGTTACCACCAATAGCGTATCTCCTACTCCACTATAAAAACTACACACAACGCATAATTCCTCAACTCGCTCTGACGAAGGGCTAACGCTCGAAACGTCAGCTTTCAGAATCTCTGTACGGTGGTAAATTTACATTATCAACTCCATTTTTTTTAACACTACTTCCCCACTGACCCAGAACCACAGTTTCTTCAGAAACTACCCCTTTTATCAACTTGCTTAGCTTGATGAGAGCTAGCTTTCCTTTTTCTGTTCTCCATGATATTTTAGAAACTACCAACGTTGGACTCGCATCTACATCTTTTTAATGAAAGTATCAAGTTACGTGTAAATTTTAACTGATATATCCCGTGCTAGCTGCTTTAGAGGTCCATCATTCTTTAAGCAATTACGCCAACGAAAGCGAGAATGACAAATGAAAATGTAACTTTAATTTCCACAATCATTTCTCGGTTATTCCGAGTCGAAATATGCAAATTTGTGACTTTGAAGCCGTCGTTGTGGTGATTGCTTAAGTTCTAAAAGCGTCACGAATGACTAATGAATCAGAGAAGTGCAAACTGAAGATAACTTCATATCATTTAAACTTGAATTTTAGCTGAATTTTTGTCGGAATGGACTTCAACAAGTGGAACCCCTTCTGGGCGACTTGCTTTGCCGTAATGAGTTTTGTTATCATCGTTGGAAATTCTCTTACCATTGCAACACTTCTGAAAAAACAGTTTCGCAAGGGTCCTCATTTCCTGTTGATCAGTTTGGCCGTTGCTGATCTGTTTGTTGGATGCGTGATACCACTGTATATGGCCAGAACAATCATCAACCGAAAGAAGCTCTCATTCGCTTTGTACTTATCCGTATTCGCTAATGTCTCTGCCATCTTTCATTTACTTGTGATTTCTCTTGAAAGGCTCCACGCAATTCTTCGGCCATTTCGTCATCGACAGCTTAGTTTAAAAGCCTACTGGGTTGCCATGCATAGCAACACCTTGGATCCTTTCCTTGTCATTGGCAATTTCAACCTTTATGCTGAGAAGGTTTCTGAAGAGGTCGGATGGAGCATACTTCCTCATAGCTTTTCTATCAACTCCATTGCTCGTAACATGTTGCTCCTACTTTGCAATCTGGAAAAGGAGGAGGGAAAGTCGCGATAAGATGCGCAGTTTTCGACAAAGCCAGGAAGCAAGATTCTCGAGAACCATTTTCCTTCTAGTAGCAGCATCTTTCATAACTTGCATACCTTTTCAGATGTGTAACATTGTCATAGGTTTATCGCCCACTACGTCCATTCCTTTATCGGCCATTTTTGTTACAAACCTCCTTCAATTCAGTAACTCGTTTGTGAACTTTGTTATCTACTTTCTTAGGTTTCCTAGCTACCGAAAAGCTTTGTTTTCCAGTGTGTTCTGTAAAGCGCCGAAACACAAAACTGTAACAACCCCTTTTCCCTCATACGAGCAAACGCGCTACTCTCGGGCGCTTGAAACTTCATTTTAGCATGTTTTAATTGTTATGCTACGAGTCAACAAAGCTGTCTTCATCTTTCCGAAGAATAATCTGACGGTGATGAGGGCCGACAGCAAAAGTTAAAACCACAGTTATGTAAAAAAAACTCTATATTCTTCCCCTTGACGTGCAAGGGAGTTCAAGCTAGGACGACGTCACAAATTTTAAAAATGTATGTCATGGTAATATTTTAGAAGTATCAATATTAATTAGCTCTTATTAACCAAGCAGGAGGTCTGTATGGGAGAATCTTGACCGAGGTCGTGAGTACAGACCGAACGCAGTGAGGTCTGTACACACGACCGAGGTGAAGATTCTCCCATTCAGGCTGACCAAGCTCGGTTAATAAGATGTTTATTATATGGCAAACAAGAACAATTTGTAACTGGTTTGTACTAACTGACATTTTGCTTGCGAACGGCGATGAGTGGCGATGAGCTGAAGTTAATTATGTCAAAGTTTGCTCGTGCCAATCAGAGCGCGCGTTATATCGGCTTCAAACAGAAGCCATATAGTAATATGTAATAAGTAGGAAATGAAAACAATAATGAAGTAACACACTGTGATGAGACGATCTTATGGAGAGGAATGTAAAACTGATAAGATGTTCGAATGAACGTGGGAATGGGGCTTAGAATTTAATCATTCCGCAATGCTACTTTGTATCAGAATAAGTGGACATAATTTTCAATATTTTCTTCAACAGCCTCTATCTTGTGTTGAGCAACGAGCACAGTAAAATTGCCGAATTGATGAATGTGTTTCTTACGAAATAGTTTGTATTTGAGGTGAGGTTTCGATGTGTTGCTGCTACCACTCGTCGCCTTGTCGCAGCAAATAATGATATGAGCTTTTTTGTGAAAACAAAACCTTCACTGGATTTCATATCCGCAGTTCGTATACGATCCATTTCATATATAATTTCATCATTGATTCATTTCTCACGGGAACATTAGAACCCACAAATGACCAGCTCCCAACGTCAGTGGCTTCATAGCTCAGTTGGTTAGAGCGTCGCACCGGTATCGCGAGCCGGGTCACCGGGTTTAAACCCAGTTGAAGTCCTGAATTTTTCGGGTTTCTCTACGCAATTGCAAAAATTGCGATCATAACTGCGAGGATCATAGCTTCACTTGATTTCATATCTGCAGTTCATATATGATCCATTTTCATAAGTCATTTCATCATTAATTCTGTCAATATTAACGCGAATGTCTAATGCCTAATTGGTAATAATTGTTTTGAAAAACCCACCTGGTTGAAATCTCTGTGTTTTGTTGGATAAAAGTTCTCCTTTAATTTAGTTGGTCAACGTTTCAACTCCAGGGCCCAGTTGTTCAAAAGCCGATTAACGCTAATCCCAGGTTTAAAATTAAGCAAGGAGTTTTATTTCTCTATTTCCAAATGCTGTGCAACGCTGATATTCAGCAAAACTTTTACATTAGAGAAGTCAATCTTGGAAAACAGAAATTACAATCAAAAGAAACTTTCACCAAAAATTGAAAAACATGAAACAAAGGTTTGCATTAATCCTGGATTAAGTTAATCGGCTTTCGAACAACCGGGCCCAGGCCTTAAAAATTTGTGAAAGCGCCTGCTGTCCTTCAAAATTGCATCCTTCATAACGTGGATGCCTTTTCAGGTTTATAGCATTGTGGTAATTGTGCCGTCCGTTCTTCCGTCATCAGCCGCTTTCGTCCTCAAGCCCCTTGAATTAAATAACTCGTTTGGCAAGTTTGTTATGTATGTTCTAAACTTCCTATCTATCGAAAAGCCTTATTTTGTAATTTTAGCATCGCCAAGTTAAGCACCAGGATAAGGCCCTCTTTTCCCAGACACCTGAACCTTGAATATCAGAATGTTCAAATTCTGCACTGTGCGCCATAAGTGTCATTCAAGTGTCCTCAGGACTGAACTCTTGACGCTCAACGGTCCAACTGTTGATTGACAACAGTTAATAAAGGTTGTGAAAAGAAATGAATTATCGATATCTCATAGCCACGCTGCATGCATTCTTACTTTAAGTGACGTCAAGCTAAAGGCGGCGAAAGACGTGATACAAAAACCCTCAACTTGTCGCGCAACATTGTTTCGTTGCAAGTTTTGGTCGATGTTTCGCATTTTTCACCTTGCGTGATCAACTTGACCCGCAACAAAAACATTTGTTGCGGGTTGAAGAAATGCAGGGCGCTGATTGCTTGATTTGCTAGTACACGACCATAATTGTTGCGCGACAAGTTGTGAGCTTGATGAAAAACGAGCAACAAAGCCAAAATTTGTTGCTCAGAGTAGACCCGCGCTCTACCTTTCGCAACAACTTTCTTCAACCCGCAACAAATGTTTTGTTGCGCGACAAGTTGATCATGCAAGGTGGGAAAAGGGAGACATCGACCCAAACTTGCAACGAAACGATGTTACGCGCCAAGTTGAGGGTTTTTGTATCTCGTATTTCGCCGCCTTAAAAAAAAATAGCAGTTAATAAAGTTTTCTTCTTTACGGATTTTGTTGCGATCAATTTAGTAGCGTCTTGGTCACTTTTCTTATAATAAGCTTAAACACACAAAAAGAAAAAAGAAATAAAAGGAAAGAAATCACCAAAAAGTTAAATTAGCAAAGAAATTAGCTCTTTTATACGATTTTAGAGGACAATTAAAAGATCTGTACGTGTGGTACCCACTTAACAGAGTGAATATTGCAAAGGGCTTAGGACGATATATATATGCATATTACGTGGCATTTTCCTTGTCGTCGTGTTCTTTGAAAAAGAAAGCTGATTGACGTCAAGTTAATCGGGTCTGCATATGGTTATAGCTACCCATTGACAACAATATATTGCTCGTGTTGTGGTTGAAATCAGCTTAAATTTTGGATTAATATCTAAATTACGACATATTGTGTCAAATCATGTCAATTGGATGTTGTATTAAATCAATGATAAATTGAAAAACATGGCCTTAGTTTGGTGTTACGAGTTCGAACGTTTTGAGGAAAGTTAGCTTGCAGACTAAACTAAACGCAGGGTTGTCGGAACAACAACAAGAAGATTTACTCCAAAAAATGAACGTAGTTTCCACGAAGTAAAACTCTGAACAACACGTACTCAATAAACTTACACGGCCTCCGCCAACTTGAATAAACACAGCTTCTGTC
>BLFP01001971.1:278570-283570 GCA_014634505.1 Montipora efflorescens
TATCATGACTGGTGGAAACAGAAGCACTGAACATCATTTTAGATGTCTTCGATATATATAGCATGTTTACTGACCCATTTATAGAGTTTGCAAATTACCAGATGTATAACATATTGAGGGACTCTGTACGCTCCATCTTCGCATGCAGTTTTCGTCGTCCTCTTTTGTTGAGGGAGGTGCAACACAAAGCTGGCGAGAGGTAACTGCCGTTGAAGAAAAGGCGGAGAGTTTTACCCTTGTGAATAAATATGTCTAATTTTCATTATTATTACTGTAATCGATATCGATCCCCCTGATGTGCCACCCTGAGAGTGACACAATGAACCGTTTCTTACGCTTCTTAAAGTCGGGTTTGCTAAGTAAGTTTGGTGACAGTCAAGTTAACACCGTACAGAAAGGGGATCGAGAAAAGACGTCTCGACAAGAGCTTTTTCTTCGATTCAGAACTAGAGGGATCCTTGTTTTGGTAGTTAATAATTCGAGTTTTCTCAACTCGCTTGACGAGACTCAACTCTCCAAGTGCTTCTATAAAAACTAACATCAGTCTTCATGGTTCCATTTAGACGTGCATTAGATTGTCACTCTATGTTTTTATTTATTTTATTTTTTTTTTGCTTTTGTTTTTATGTTTTTTAATGCAGCTATTTTGATAAATCACTTCTATTTTTATATTATACCTAATATAAACTATTGTTGCTGCAAACATCCTGCTGCACTTAATAGATAGCTTGAGCAATCACGACGTTGGCAACAAGAAAGTCACAAATTTGCATATTGAATCAATGGAAAACAGTAGTTTTGCACGCTTTGCACGTGGGTTTTGAATTTTTGTACATTTCTCAGTCGTACTAGCCCTACCCACGACGTGAAATGGCCCGTTTTGTATTTGTAATGACGACGTGAGCACCAAAAGACAAATTTTCATGTAAGCATCTGTAAACCGTTTACGAATTGGCATTTTGCAAGCCTCGTGGCCATGTGTGGTTTAAGTTGTCTGCTGCGAGGGGTTTGTCTCCGTGTTCTCCGGTTATCACCTCTCCTCAAAAATCAACGTTTCCAAATTTCAATTCGATCGGATGCAAGACCTCATTGAAAATCACTCTTGCGTGGGTGGAACTTCCTGGGTAAATATCATTAATTATTTTCAATATATTGGTCGATAGAAAAACAATATACCAAGATGTCGCGTAGCGCCAAAACTGCCCCAGGAGCAGCCTGCAAGTAGGTCCTTCCTTTGAAATGGTGCGCTGTCAAAATTCAGGGGCTTGGTGACTATTTTCGAAACTAGTCAGCAAGCGCCTATATTTTGACTGCGCATGCGTGCCATTTCAAAGGAAAGCCTGCTTGTGGGCTACTCCAGTAGGCAACAAAATCGACTCGTTTTTAGAGCATGAATGGTAAGGAAATTGGTAAATTATTAACCGAAAAGAGCAAAAAAAAAAGGAAAATAGGCAGTAAAAGTTTTAGCTAAAACTTGGCTCCAAGAAATTGTTTCTCACGCCTTGCCCTAATATTTTACGGCTGTGCCTGTTCTCTTTCGTAAATCCGGTCAAACCCTAATGTTTTTAGCAATCATTTCTTGCCATCAGGAATGGATTATATACAGGCGTTTAATATATTATTGTAAAACTCTCTGAAATAGTGTACGTTAGCTAGACGAAACGCGTTGGAGAATAAACACGTTTTACAGATACAATTCGCATTGTGCTGCTCACTAGTTTAGTTCTTTATTTTTTATTTTTTTTGAAATAAGCAAATGAAGAAATAATGGAAACACTGTTTATACAGAGCAGTGCACTCCACTCGATTATTGAATCACAAACGAAAACGGCCACAACAATTTCAAGTCCTGAGGATATATTGTCATCTACAATGAAAGCTGCAAGCAAGCCAGGATTTCTTTCTCCGAACAAACAACAACAACAACAACAACAACAAATACCATTTTTGCATCAATGTCTAAAAAGGAGCTTTCTTAAAGCAATCCATCAAGTCAACGCGCTACTTAAAGTGGCAAAAAAGTTCGGTTCTTCCAAAAAGGATTAAACGGTTGATGATCAAGAATGAGGACAACTTCTTCTGCCAAACAACAACTTGAAATTCAAGTTTCTTTTCTTTACCACATTTGTATACACACTAAGTCTTTCACCAGCATAGTTGAAGCATTACTTCGCCAGCATTGTAGAATGCGAACAGAATGGGGTAATCACAAAAGAGTCACAACTGTTTACTTTCCTTGCGATAACTCCCTAGTATTTACTTGAAACAACAACTAAAGAACTGGATCTAAAAGGTCAGTTTTAATCATCATTTACCTTTGTTTGAAGAAAATTAATAGCACACTGGTTGACGTCACTGCTCATGATTTTCTTTCTTAAAAACAGCTTGTTCAAATAAATGGATCTATGTTATCGATGAATAGTAGGGATAGTTTTAGATTACATAATGAAAGAAAGTTCCTGTTATGAACTATGTTTGCTGCCGTTGAAAACCGTTTTCTTTTTAGAAATTTTGATTACAGTTCATACTTGCTAGTCATAGCCGAGCGGAGGTTGGAACTGAATAACATTTGTAAAACACGTGTTACAGGATTTGTTGAAAAACATAGTGTAGGACCGCCATTTTCGTTGTTTTCGATATTTTCAAAGAGAAGTAATGGTTTTTTTTACGTCCGACGGAACAGAGCAAAATTTAGTTAATAGCTCGCCATATCAGTTCCTTTTGCTATACTTCGGAAGGACAGTTTTGTAGTTCACATCTGCCAGTTTCAGTTATGAGATTACTTCTGGATAATATTGTGATTTTATTCAATGTGATTTTGCAGAAGGGCTAATAAGATGGAAACAAATATCTGCATGTGATGCTACTTATCAACGTCTAGCACAAGCATTACAGCATCCCTCGAATGGGCGAAGAACGTTAGCTGTGAAGTATTGCGGTCTTCAGTAAAGAAGACTGTCTAAGGATGCTTAACAGCAAACAGGGAAAGGAAGACATTATGAGTATCTGAGGATCTTGGGAATCCTGTTATCGAACGAATCGTTCGAATGGTTCACACGGTGCTACAACAACTTTCAAAAACAGTGGAGAAATTTCACCTTCTTGGGGCGTTATTAATTTACCTATTATCTCTCTCACTGCAACCCCCCTCCGCCTTATCAGTGTTGCTAGCAAGAGGGAGAGAGGAAGGGGAGTGGGAAAGGTTTAAATTCTAGATACGGCGGGTACTGGAAGCTAGAAAAGGTGTCTTTAATGAAAGTGTCTCAACAATTTTGCAACTTGTTGTAGCTTAAAAATCTTCCCCCTGAAATAAGATTGTTTGTAATAACATGTTGTATCAAGAGACTGTTTTTTAATACTTGATCCTTCTTTTGTAGAAATTTGATGCAAGTCGGATTAAAAGTTTTTTTGACGCAATTTGGCATAGATGAAATGCAAGTATTATTATTATTACTATTATTATTTCTGTTATTATTATTATTATTATTATTATTATTATTATTATTTCTATAATTATTATTATCATTATTATTATTTATTATTATTATTATTTTGATTTTACACCGTGCATTTTCTATATAAATATTCAACTGCACCTTACACATAATGACTTGAGACTAAGACTTAAAATTTACAATCCTAAATTCCTTAGATACATGGGCCTTATTCGCGCAGCGGCCATATTGGCCATAGACAATAGATTTCGTACCCCGACCCTCGAGTTGAAATGTTTGGGAACGAGTTTCGGTGCGCAATCCCTCGGGACTCAATATGGCCACCGTGTGATTAAGGCCAATAGACCAATTTCGATATATTAAATTTCAGTCCTAAACAAAAGGCATCATCTCGAGGCTCTGGGGAATAAATGTAAGGATTTGTATGAGTTTATTTCCCAGAGCCTCGAGATGATGTCTTTTGTTTGGGGCTGAATTTTATTATATCGAAAGTGGGCTATTGCTAGGATAAAATATGAAATAACATCTAAAAATTTACAATTCTGAAATCCCTCATTAAATGCCTTATTAAATGAAAAAGTTTTAAGTCCACGTTTAAAAATGTTCAGACTAGAAATTGACCTCAGTTCAGATGAAAGAAGGTTTTCCAGTCGAGGGGCAGCAATTTATGACCTGTCCCCCGTAGTCTTCTTGGTTCTTACTTCAGGTGATGTTAAATAAGACTCCAGGGTCATGATTGCGGCGTAAGTCATACTTCGACGGAGGTAGAACGTTTATCATATGGCACAAATAATCAGGTGCCATACCATGCAACACTATAAATGTAAGAAGTCATATTTTATATTCGATACGGTAGCAGACATGCAGCCAATGTAGTTCACGAAGCAAAGGCGTGATGAGGCAAGATTTTGGAGCGCAATAAAACAATTTAGCGCTAGCATTCTAAACACTCTGCAGCTTTAACACTTCAGTGATATTTTGGCAACCCATAAAGTAAAACTATTGCAGTAGTCGATTCTGCTAGTGATAAACGCATGAACTAGTGACTCAACACTGCTTCTAGATAAGTATTTCCTGATATGTCTAATGTTATTAAGATAAAAAAAATGCACTTTTGCGTGACCTAGTTATATTTACATTCATACTTAAATGAGGGTCGAGCCATACCCCGAAATTGCGGACTGATGGGGAAGGACTAACATTGTATAGTCGCCGACTCTGACACCATCAACGGACACTTTTGCTAGCTGCTTCCGCGATCCGACCAGCCAGAATTCGGTCTTATCATTATTAAGCCTGACTTTTTTCTCACACATTCACTGTTGGATGTCTCGAATGCAGATTTGGACGGTAGTAACAGCAGTCGCTTCCCCAGCGCTAACGTTAGGACTAATACAATTGCGTGTCGCCCGCGTAGGCATGTGAAGTCGGTAAATGGGACTCCAGAATAGGGAACAAATCACATGTGTAGATAGTAAACGAAAGTGGGCCAAGGCATGAACCTTGAAGAACACCCTATTTAAAAGAAATGTACGTCAGTATTTG
>BLFP01001971.1:288570-306070 GCA_014634505.1 Montipora efflorescens
GGTCGAACTCCTTCGTCTTTCATAGTCATCCCAGTGACCATGACAAATAAGTCTTTCCCGATGAAAATACATAACCACCATAACCCATCCGAAAAAATTACAGAGTCAAAATTCACGGGCTCTACGAACAGACTGATACCGTTTAGTGGAGACACGTTTTCGGTCCAAAAGGACTTCCTAGTCTCTAGGGCATGATACATGTGTCGTATATGTAAGTAGACCTTTGGACCAATAGCTTTAGACATGGAGATGACCTGTCCTGCTACTCGAACTAGCTGTTTGGTTGTTATATACCGCGCCCGGGTTGGCTAAAATGCCTGAAATGGATTCTTTCAGCTTATTCACTCAAACTTCGGTGACAAACAATCGATTCTCCAATGTATTAAAAACGTGGCCTAACCAAGTTGGGATTGGCTCAGGGTCCCAATGGCACTTAGTATCGCTCAGTATAAAACCTATTTTGGATAGTTGAGTTCGTACGGCTATGGAGTAGCGCTCTCTAGTAATTGGTTACCGCCGATTCCGTCGTCCAGAAACATACAAACGGCTTTGCCTGAGCTTCTGACAAAGCTAACCTCTGGCTTAAGAACCTTGGTAAACAGATAAAGCGCTGTCGAGAAGCCGAACGGTAATACATTGAAAACAAACCACTGCAGTCTGCTTTTATAGAAACTCTGAAACCCAAAGTAAGTGCGATGGAATTCGTAAAGGCGCTTTTGATGTCAAATGTGTAAAGAAAATACCCTCTTTGAAAATGCCGTTTCGCGGTGTCTACGTCCTCGTACTTAAACTTATACTATATGTAAAGAGCTTTAAGACCACCGCACACTTGAGGAAAGAGCTGAGCAAACTGCCTCGATAAGTGGTTTGCTCAGCCGTTTCCTCAAGTGTACGGGGAAATTTTGGTGAGAAATTCGCTTAACGAGACCGTGAGGATAAAAGCAAACATATTTGATATTTTTGGCCCCGCGAGGCAAATTCCTCAATGTCTGCGGCCATCGTGAGAATCGAGCTAAGCTTGGTTTCATCAAGCATCCAATAAAAATACATGGCATACTCACGTGACTCCACCGGTTCAAGATGGTGTCGGAGGAAGAAATTACGACGCCACTGAAGTCACGTGAGAATGCCATGTATTTTTATTGGATGTTTGATTGACCAAGCTCAACTCGATTCTCACGATGGTCGCACACAATGAGGAATTTTCCTCCCGAGGCGAAAAATATCAAACATCTTTGATTTTATCCTCACGACCTCGCGAGGCGAATTTCTCACCAAAATTTCCCGTGCACTTGAGGAAACGGCTGAGCAAAACCACTTCTCGAGGCAGTTTGCTCAGCTCTTTCCTCACCGTGTGCGGTGGCTTTAGCAAGAGGGATTAGGGAGCTTACAAAACGACGACGCCGACGACAACGACGACGCTACAAAACAATAGGTTTAGTGAGCAATAACAATGGCACTGCACGCTCTGCACGTGCGCTTTACATTTTGGTACATTTCTTTGCCGCCATCCAAATTCAAGGTTCTGTGGAGGACGTTAGCACATGACCATGAATTTTCAGTTCTCTCTCTACGCTTCCAACCCACTCATACCAGTTTAATTCCTCGACAGTTACTACACATTTTTAATGCGAAACGACATGAAATAGTTTCGTAGTGATATGAATAAAGCGAACTCGTATTTTTAAATGAAGTCGTCGTAGCCGTCGTCATCCTCGATTCGTAAGCTCCCTAATAGAGAGCTTTAGCAACGACAACGGCGACGGCAACGAGAACGTTACAAATTTGCATATTCAGTAGGCAAAAGCAGTAGCTTTGCACGCCCTGCACGTGCGTTTTTCCTTTTTGTCAATTTCTTTGCCGTCGTCAGCAAAACTACAACATGAAATAACCAAGTTTGAGGTGTTATGGAGAACGTCAGCACTTGGACATAAATTTTCATTTTTCTCCCCTAAATTAACCGCCGCTCGTAACGGTTTCATTTCTTAAGGACTGCCACACCATTGTCTTATTAAAAAGTTCGGAATAGTCGCGAAGTGATCGTAATAACGGGAATTTAAGTTTTTACATGACGTTCTCGTTGCCTATGCCGTCGTTATTGCTAAAGCTCCCTAATCTCTTGTGCGCCTGGTTCTAGAATACGCCGCCCCGCTATGGAATCCATATTTGGTTAAAGACGTGCTAGCGTTAGAAAGAGTTCAGCGAAGAGCCTCTCGGCTTGCTTTAGGTCAAAAACGGGTTGAGATGTATTATGAAGATCGTTTAGGGATGCTGAAGTGGCCTACTCTCGAAACACGCGTAGACTGTTTCTTTCTTTAGTTGCATGTTACAAGATCGTATTTGACATGAACAAACTAAACTTCGATGATCTTTTTGAATTCACTAAGTGCAACTCAACCCGCGCTAACCATCCGTATAAGCTTTATCTTAAATCTTAAACCAGTCAAGTGCAATCCGTATAAATATTCTTCTCCTATCCGAATCGTACGGCACTGGAACGATCTACCAGGTTCTGTTATTGAGGCTGGGAGCTTGGGTCGTTTCAAGAATGCGCTGAAGCGCTTTCTAAATATCTCTTAACTGATTGTTTTGCTTATCTTATTGTTCTTATTGACCATCAGTTATTTAATTTTACTGCTTGTAAATAGTTCTTAAAGGATTTCTCTTGTATATAGTTTATATCTGTTTTTATCTTTTTATTTTGCGGAAACATTATAGGGTTAACCTCCAGTTTTCCTTTTCAAGATGTTTTGTATTTTTGTTTTGCACCATCTTGAATTTAGGTTATGTTATGTTATTGTTCTTTAGTAGGATATGACAGACAAATCCGACGACATGGTAGGGCATTTGAACACGTACCATTTTGGCCACAGGGGGCGGGACTTTGAACAATCCAATCTTCAAAAGTTAAAATGCCCAGGCTTTGCCCAGGAAGGGGAAGGATGTTGAAGTTTCGAGTTGATCGGCGAAAAATTGCCCCAGAAAAGAAATCTGTCTATCATTCGATAACCGTTACGAGCATGCGTGATATGCGAGGATGTTTTTGTTCGTGGTGATTTGACTTTGAAATATGGACTTGCTTTTCGGTAATGTTTATTTGCAGTTAGCTTTTCTTTGCTGCTGTAAAGAGTCGAAACAATCAATTTTTGTTCATTCTGAATCTGTGTTTACGCTTTCTGTGTACTCTCGAGAACGTGACCTGTTGTTTGCGGAATAGAGAACATAGTGTATCAGAAAATGCTATTTTGACTCTTAAGGCAATCTCGTCCCCCAAAGCCTACGTTTCCCCTATCCAGCGGAACGGGCAACGGTAGGTAGTAAATGATGTGGTAAAGCTTTATGCTTTGTCATTTAACTGAAAAATTCAGTGTTCTTTTGATCCATAACAGCTGAACAATAAGAAAGGTCAGTTAGATCTACTTTAAGTTGCTAAGAAAGGCAGTATAAAACGTAACCAATCACTGAACCGAGTGTAATACATATTACCGCAATTCCATTTCTCGCTTTCCGCGTGAGGTCTGAGGCCTAGTCAAACTTCAGAAAATCACCAATTTTGGCTTTTTCAGGGGTGTGGTCGTCTATCTGTAACTCCGGACCCGATTTTTAAAAGGCATAAAGAATCCAGTCAGGCTGTGGGATATCACTCATGACGGATCGTTTAGTTCGAGAAACCTTTGCAAAATCAAGAGTGGTAAAATATACGACACAAGCTGTTGAAGACATGTCCGACCAAATTTTGGGAAATTCAGAGAATTGATACGAATAAGCCCCGTTGTTAACTTAAATCGCTCTAAATGCGGTGAAGTTAGTGAAACTAGACGGCAAAAGAGGCGAGACCAGTGATACGCAAGGTCTGTTCTTTAAATGACATCCCAAACTGTTTTTCCCATGTTGTAATTCCCATTTATCATTCCAGATAAGTTTGTCTCAGTCTTATTCGTATTTTGAGCGTTATGAAACAAATTATTAAGTGGGGAGAAGTTTATTTGACATCCGGAATAATCAAGGTCGAGGCAAGCGGAATTTATTACGGATCATTCCAGTCATTTTCTGTTTTTCAGTGGTTTGCAACGTACAGCAGCTCTGTTTCAAAAGTTCCCCTTGCCATAACAACATGATATGGAAATTTCGGTACCCTTACCGTAAATGACTGCATGAGGCTTGAACTCGGGTATAAAGAGGTTCCTATGGTAGTCCTCAGGTCTCGTTGCCGTTAGCAACGGGTCGCAAATTCCACACTTTTTATCGCATTATCATATTACGCATTGATCGCTAATCCGATTACTAAAAAAAATTCGAAAATATTCCTGCCTGATCAGTTTTTTTTTTCAAATTATGTACAAGAAAGCAGATAAATTGAAGAAAATTTTTCTTTCCAATCGAAAAATTCGTAATCAAATTCGTGTGGAAAAATGATTTTTGTTTGTTTTTTATCTCATATTTTTTCTTTATATTTTCTTTTTATAAAATGTTTTAGGTGTCTGTAAAGAAGTTATATGTTTTTGGAAAGCTCATTTTCTTAGCTTTAAAAGATGTATTGCTTTTCCCCTAACTTTAAATGCTTTTTGGAAAAAAAAAACATTTTTATGGCGGTGGCTGACTTCGTGCGGATTTCTCGCAGATGGGAAAGTCGGAAAAAAGAGATAAATTATTAATATCTCTTTCACTTTCATTTTCGTTTGAAAGGCCTTCAAGAGCTTTCTGTGCACAGATCAATGATCGTTCTCGTTAGAATAAAACATCCATTACATTTTCTGCAAGGTAAGCATGTTTAACCAACAAATCCCATCTCTATACGTCCGTTTTTTTTTGTAATGAATCTACGTGTAAATATGTCGTTGTTCGAGACATCTACAGACTGCCTTAACCATTGCCTCAACCAGTTGTCCACCCAAATTGAGAAATATTATAATAAATACACTTTTGTACTGAGAAAGCAAAGTTAATGGTGGAGAATTGTAATGGCATGGGCTGGGTTGGTTTTAAAACTGAAGAGACAGTACAAAATAAATAATTAATTGAAGTTACTGTATTAATCTGCCCCTCCCAAGCTAGACACTTTGAAGTAAATGATTTTCTTCTCTTGCTTATTAATAAGCAGAGGCTGCGGAGAGGGAGGGGCTGAGGCGCCCCCCACTTTTTCCCTGTTGTGTTGTTGGGAGCAGGGCTGGCACAACTGCGTAGAGAAGCATGAAAAATTCAGTATTTCAACAGGGTTTGAACCCGCGACCCCGCGATACCGGTGCGACGCTCTAACCAACTGAGCTATGAAGCAGCTGACGTTGAGAGCTGACGTTGGTCATTTGTGAGTTCTAATGTTCTAAAATTGCATTCACAACTGCGAGGATCATAGCATCACCTTATTTCATATCCGCAGTTCAATATATGATTCATTTCATATATCATTTCATTCGTTGATTCATCCATCCGGCACCAACATGAAAACTCACAAATGACCAACTTCCAACGTCAGTGGTTTCATAGCTCAGTTGGTCAGAGTCAGAGCGTCGCACCGGTATCGCGAGGTCACGGGTTCAAACCCCGTTGAAGTGCTGAATTTTCCAGGCTTCTCTACGCAACTGCTAAAATTGCGTTCATAACTGCGAGGATCATAGCTTCACTTGAGTTTTTGATTTTTATTCATATGTCGACTTCGTTGTCACTTAGCGTAATCTACTTATGCTTGCGCTTGTGCTTGCGTCGCTAGTAAAAACCATGTTAAGTTCCAAGAGAAAATAAAAATAATGCTTATGCAAAATTTTGGAGGGACAAGCAGAGAGTATTGTGGTATTTTTCATAGTGGCTAATATTGACCTGATGAAAGATGATCGCTAATCAAATAACTTGCTTGCTTTTGGTCATTGTCTGATCAACTAATCAAATACCTTGCTACACTTGCTGCACGTGTCGGAGTGGTATCCAATAAGAATCCTCGTTCAGCGAGGTACGGGTCTACTGTCTTTGACGTCATCCACCCACTGTCAACTGTCTGGATGCGGCTCAGATCTGCTCAGATCTTCTTGTTGATTACACAAACCTAATATATAGATTTAGCCAAGCCTAAAAGCGGAGCTCCTCATTAATGAGTTTTTGTTTATGGTCATTTATATAACCTATGAAAATGAAAATGTGAGTGAGGTTTTCTTTCTGTGCGGTACGGAAAAAAAGGAGGTCTTTGATCTTTTCGGGATTAAACCATTGGACCAGTTCGAGTGAGTGTAATCTTAGCACGAGTTTAGGTTTGGCCATGGGTCAGAATCCAGTTCGAACCTCGAGTTCATTTCTTTTAAGGTCATTTCCTTAAAATAGACGTTGTAATATATTTTATTGGAATTAAAGAAGGGGTTCCACGTTTCCGTTTTCACATTTTTTGAGGCTCAAGTTTATACAAATTTGTCTGCACAACCGAAAATGGTCTTAGACTCGAGCTCTGCTCTTTAGGTTTTCTTTTGTTGAGAGCATCTCACTGCTCAGTCCCTCAAAAGTGAAGATAAAATGAAATTATAGATTGTTCGTTACTGTTTTTTAGGTCTTTTGCTTTCTTATGGAATTATCAGTAAACTCATAGTAAAGGGGACGTATACAAAACATGGACTCCGTGTCCATGGACCACACTTGTGAACCTAGTCCATGGAACCCTTCATAGACCCAGTCCATGGACTACCCCCTATGGACCACCCCTCATTTTGTGAGAAAAATCTTTGAGATTGAGATTGAGATTGAGATTGAGATTGAGATTGAGATTGAGATTGAGAGAGAGAGAGAGAGAGAGAGAGAGAGAGAGAGAGAGAGAGAGAGAGAGAGAGAGAGAGAGAGAAAAGTCCTCCTCGCACTAATCTGGGACCCCTGCGATGTGAGGACGGTTGGGCGCACTGATCAATTTGTTGGGTTCGTTTGTTTCGGTGAAGGACTCGATGAATTAAATGTCTGCATATTTGAAGTGTGGGTTAAAAGAATCCCTTTAGAGCTACCAATTTGAAATGGATGGTATATAGGTGTCTTTTATAGAGAAAATTGCTTAAATCAGTAGCCGATAACTATAAGCGAACAACAGCCCTATATTCCTGTCAAGAATGAGAGCAGCAACTTGACGTCATAACCGGATGTTTTTGTTTTTGTTTTTGCGGAAAAGATAGTCTGTATGGATCGTAGTCTAGACAGAATTCAAGCCGGAGAGGACTATGTAGGAGTATGTAAATTATGGAATTAGCAACCATTTATCCACAGTCAGAACGTAGTTCAGAAAGAGCTCACAGTTTGGCGTTAATCGGGCTAACTTTGATTGAGATACAGCCATTTAAATACATCCAAATTTACAAAGAAATGTTTCAAATGAAGCTATGATCCTCGCAGGTATGAACGCAATTTTTGTTCAACCGGACGCAGCGTACGGATGGCCATACATTTCTTTGTAAATTTTGACGTCTTTAAATAGCTGCATTTCGCTTAATATTGGGTTTATTATCACCATACTTGAGAATTTTGTAAAGCTTGGTGTGTTGCCGTTCTGACTTTCAGTACGGGTGAATAGTAGTAGTGGTATAATTTGCAGACTCGAACCTTGTCCCCTTAGATGAGGCAACAAAGATGAGGATATAATAACCCGGGAACGAAGTGGCATTTGCGTCTTGATTAGCCTGCGTAGCATGGCGGTTTTTTGTCGCGGTTTTTCTGCCCTCGCCCGCCTTTACTACGTAGCAACCAAAACCGCCATGCTACGCAGGCTACGTCTTGACGTCATTCATCTTTATCACAACAAACGCCTGGGGGATAAAGTAAGACCGCCCTGTTGAGAACAGCAACATAAGTGGCAAGGTTTTCATAAGGACAAAAGGCTAATTCATGCAACAAACATTTAAATATGGGAAAAGTGTTATGGTATTTATTCAGCTTGTGATGATTTGAATGAACAAAACTGAACGAAGACTTGACAAAGGTTGGAAAATCAAGACATTTTATATTCACCAAGCACTAGGAAAATTAACAAAACTGAAAACGTCATAGTTCGACGTATAAACAGAATCCAACTTGGCTGTCTTTTTGCCTGACATCAAAACTCTCTTAATTATAGATAATACTTAAACTGAGTCACCCGAATATGCTGAACAAAGTCACCCGAGCTAGTCTTTTTGCAAAGTATGTTGTTTTATGGAAAATTCGGGTTTACCTCAGTGTATTGAGAAGCTCAAGAGATTTCCTTGGAGTTTTGCGAGCTATTCTTTGGTCACGTGCTATTTTTTGTGGTTTTTTAAAACCATTTTTTGCTTTATCTTACGTTGTTTGTGGACTCTGTTCACAGAGCTTAATCTGAGAATTCATAACAACTGCTATTTGTACAACGTGAACTTAAAAGAGAACTGCTGAATCGTTTTGAAGATGTTTATTTCGTTCTTTAAATTTTTTAATACTTCTTATGTTTCTTTTATCCGTGCAGAGTTCATTTTATTAGACTTGATGTGATTAATGAAATTAAGGTTGTTGACAGTATTAGATTAATATTGCAGGTACTGTCCATTAGCAAATGATCTCTTATGTAAAACAGTAATCTCTTTAGGCTTTAATTGATCACAAAACATTAAGTGGGGTCCTTCTACACAGCAGACTAAGCATTGTTGCCAAGGGATTTTTGTGTTTTTCTTTCTTTCTTGCCACTGTACATGTATTAGTGAAACATTTGAGAGTGAACTTGTATTTATTTAAAATTGTTATTGCACCTGAAATATGTACTTCAAAAATTGTTATTGTGCATACACAACTCACCCTGGGCCTCAAGTGTGCATTAAAATAATGCAATTTGAAAAATAATAATAATAATTTGAAGAGTTTTAGTCCTTGGCCATCACTCACCATCAGTAGCGTTTTCTTTATCCAGATGTGTACACTGCTTGAGTTTTAGGCTTCGTTCTGTTCTGGTCACGCAACATATCAAACTGATATGGTTCTCACTCAAAAAGTCTTGAAAACCTCTTTGGTTGTAATAAAATAGTCAGACAGTGTTTCTGTACAAGTTTGGGTTCCAAAGATATGAGGGTTGGGAATGGCTGCATGCTGCATTATTTT
This sequence comes from Montipora efflorescens, assembly GCA_014634505.1. Taxonomy (NCBI): domain Eukaryota; kingdom Metazoa; phylum Cnidaria; class Anthozoa; order Scleractinia; family Acroporidae; genus Montipora; species Montipora efflorescens. Next base: position 297,631 of record BLFP01001971.1, read on the forward strand.
GTAGTTGAGATTTATTTATTATAAAGTGTGTTAGTTACCTTCTTTTTGAGACATTTAAAATTCTTGACAACGTTTCCTATGCTTGTTACCCCTATAAAGTTGTCTCATCCAATGAGAGCAAAGCAGATAAGTAATAATTACTTGCAACCTTCTTCATTTTGTGACACATTAAGGGGGGTGGCACTTACATTGAAGTACAGAAAGACAATGGTTGCTAAGGGAACTTTCTAGTCAAAGAGCCCTGCAAGAAGATTGCATGGGAGGTTCTATGAAATAACTTTTTGAATGGAAATCTGACATCACTTCAATCAGAATGTGCATGTGCAACTAGTCCCAGTCCTCTGCTGTGCATTTCTGCAAAAAACAGGGAACAAAGATAGACATGGTTTTTTCACCAGATGGGAACCATCCCATCATTTTTCATTAACTGAACACACTTGACAGAAAATGGTAACTGTACAGTAAAAGGGTATTGAGAAGTGATTATTTGAAGGGCTCCATAGCAACAGTTTGGTAGTTAAGAGCCACCCCCTTAAAGTGGTACTATGATCAAATTTTTACCCCTTGATATTTTGAGTGTATTACATAGAAGTCCATGAAAGAACAAAAACGCCATTTACCGTTTGCAAATATCTTCATTAGTTCCGGAGATATTTAAGTTTGAAAAATGGGTAAAATATGCAAATGAGATGGCTAATGACGTCATAAACTCAACCCAATATTATATTGAGTATATAAATAGAGCTACCTTGGCCAATTTATTTTACAGCGCAGACCATTGAAACTTGGTAGTCTAATAGTTCTACAGGAAACACACCTATGGCTATAAAAAATTATGTTCCCATGGCAACTCACTCTTTTCCAGTCCCCACCCACTTGATTTCAATATGTTAGTGATTTTCAGCTTGAAAAATGTTAAACAAGCCCACAAAGTCGTGCTAACATATTTATATGCTTGCTGGATCATGCATATGAAGTGCTGTTAGCAAATATCAAAACGGAACGCCAAAGGTGGCCAGAAAAGCTCATAATATGGGGGAGGTCTGGAACCCAGTATAATGCCATGGTAACAGAACTGTTAAGCTCATATTGTGGAGAACATTTAGTAGAATCTTACTGCAAAAAATCAAAAACTTCTGATACAAATTGGCTGAGATATCTCTTTTCATCATATTTGAACAAAATTTGGTTGTGTATGACGTCATCACTTGGCTAATTTGCATATTTTAAAAACTCGAATATCTCTGGAACGAAAAGAGATATTTGAAAAAAGTAAACAGCATTTTTCTTCTCATGCAGACTACTTTTTTATGTTTCAAAATGTCTTAGATAGGAAAGATGCGATTTTCGTCATAGTACCACTTTAAATGAATAAGAACATGTGCACAGTACAGACTTGAAATGATCTTTAAATTACTGCAAACACACAACTGACAAACCAGCTGCAAAGGAGACTATCAATGAACCGAGCAACACATGTTCACTTGTTCTAAACAGTATGTACAAACATTGAGAAACAAATGAAACCACCATACTATTGGTGGAATGCTCTTCTTGTTCCAGGATGTTTAGATACACAAACTTGTTTTTTGATTTGCTTTAGCAAGTTGAAAATGCCACGTATGTATTTTACTACTCTTGCTTCTGAGACAGGTTCAATGTGTTTTACTGGGTACAGTATGACCAAAACATTTATTGCTATGCATGGTTGTGATGAATTACAGATAAAATGATTGGTGACCACTAAACATCATCAATAATTATTAAAGAGCTTGATAAAGATATATGTATTATTTCTTTTAATAAATGTCTGTTTTGAAAGTAACAAACTAGGTATTTTTATTATAAAGTTTTCAATTTCAAGTCAAATTCAACTTCATTCACAACTGGGAATGTTCTTCAAGGGCACATGCAAGTTGTTTATCAGTGCAAGTCACATTTTGATGTAAAGTGTCGCTGGCATACATGCATCAAAGCTTGCTTATAATTGGTGTTTGAATGTAGGCAGATTATGATGGAAGAGGAGAATATGTGGAGTATAAAAAATGCTATATGACAAATTCTCTAGCAAATAAAAGCTCAGGAAGTATTGAGCAATTATTAGATTTTGTTGCCACACAAGGGCGAAGCAAGACATCAGGGACCAGTTGGTATTCCCAGGGCCTAGCACTGAAGATTAGCTCCAGTGATATCTTATTATTCAATGTATTCCTGAATATCTGATTCTTTGTAAACCACCATCTGTTTTTCGCTAATTGAATGACATACCGGTATAGTTTTTTGTTGTGTGACATTCTGTCCAAATTACGACAATTTTATGTGTGACCAATCATTCTTTTGAAGAATTAATAAGAAGTTATTGAGATGACAGGACTGTGAGATCACAAATGAGGATGACATACAAGGTGACATGAATGTCATGACAGACTTAATCATATTCAATTGCATTGATAGTAATAATCTTAAGCATAATAACAACTATTTACTCTTAAAAGAGAGCACTAATCACCATTAATTCAATAGGGCCCTGCGCTAATGAAATTGAAAAATACATATCCAAATAAGACTGGATTCCTGGTCCCCCATGGCATTTTTAAAGTTCTTTTTCCTGACCTCGCCACATATCATCTGCTCATGAAGGTGGGGGTCTCATGAAGGCACCACCTTCACTCATTGTTGCCAGGCTAAATGTCTCCAACTTAACTTCTTGTTGGATTTGTGACTTCATTAACAAATTTATTGAATGGTCTCAAATTTTACTTCACACTTGCTGAAATTGAGAACCATAATGTATGTATGTATGTATGTATAAATATATAAATTCCGGTAGTATACTGCTCTTGTTAATTGAAAACCTGTGAGAGAAATATTTATGAATATTGTATTAAACAAGTTATATTGCCAAAGGAATCATAAAAATATCCCTGTTTTTCCATTACAGAAAGTAGTCCTACTATGTGAAAGACAAAAAAGGGTTTAGCTCTGAGGAAGGGCTAACAATCAAAATGCTAGCTTTCAAATTTCTTTACAGTGGTCAATTTACCATATCAACTCACTTGATAAACCCTTTTCTTTATTTCACTTTCCCACTAACACAGCACCACAGCTTCTTTACAACCTAACCCCTTTATCCTACATGTGAAAAAATGCTTTACTTCCATTAACCATGAACCAATATTCTTAACCCAATGACCAAGACAACGGTTGTTTAAGACTGAACACTTCAAATAAGTGATTAATCCGATCACTACAAAACATGCCAATCCCTTACCTGGAATGCAGTGTCTGACACTTGCAGACTGATGTCAGACTAATCCTAACTCAGTTATTGAAAGTTAATCATTTTAAAATGGTTGCTTAGACTTAATGGGGGGTAATAGTTTAGGCTAAACTTTGCCTCATATGTTCTCTATATTTACCTATGTGGCACACACAGTGAGCCTGGGGAAAGCCAGGGTAACCTGTAATGGCACAAGACATCTTCGGCCGCCACTTTGTTTGTTATTTCGCTCGCGCGCGTGTCCACAAGCCTGGGCACAAGCAAATTATCAACCAATCACCCCCTTGCTTTGTTGTAGTGGTAGCCAATCAGAATCCTCGTTTAGCAAGGTACGGGTCTTTTTGACGTCATCCACCCAGCCCACCCAATGTCTGAATGCCCGGATCTTCTTGACAAACGTATACAGAGGTCGTTGATGTTTCTTGAGAAATTGTAGCTTTGATAAAGTATTTAATTTAATGCACAAACTCAACACTGTCACCGATCCTTCTTCGCAAATGATTCAGCCATGGGGCCGAGTATCTGGCAAATTTTAGCTGGTTAGGGTAAGTTGGAATTACATATTTCCACGTTGATATACATATGATTGCAATGCCAGCCGATTGCAGAAAAAGGCGGAATTTATTTACTTAGCTGGGGAAGTAATTAAAAAGTGACTTTACTGGGATAAGATTGATCCACTCAAGAGAATGCCTCTCTCACTAATCGAGCTGACACGTTTTACCATGGCCTCGTTTACTCGAAGTGTAATTTTCTCTAACATTTCACAGTAATTAGTATCGCGTGACTCATGATAAGAATGATGCTTGGGTGAAATAAGAAACGACGACGGCTACGACTACGACAACGCCACGAGGCAATAATATCATTGGTTAAAAGAGCATGGAGTAACTGCAGAATACCCCGCCACATCGAGTATCTGAAGAAGCTGGCTACGCGGTACGCGGAAAGAATTAAAGTCAAGATGGCGAAGTATCTTTACAAGCTGGCTACGCGGTACGCGTAAAGAGTTAAAGTCAAGATGGCAAAGTATCTTAAGTAGCTGGGTACGCGGTACGTGGAAAATTTTAATTCTAGTGTACCCTAACCCTAACTGAACCGTAAAATGAAAGCTAAAATTTTAAACGAGTGCTTAGGCCTAATCACTGAAACGAGTACTTAGGCTTAATCAGTAAACGAGTGCTATATTATTCTCAAGGTCTCGGTAAAAAGTCTAGTTAACCGAACCGTAAAATGAAAGCTAAAATTTTAAGAGTGCTTAGGCCTAATCACTGAAACGAGTGCTTAGGCTTAATCAGTAAACGAGTGCTATATTCATCACACGATCGTGTTAAAAAGCGAAGTTTAAGTGAACCGTGAAATGAAATCTTAAATTTGTAAAGAGTTCTTAGGCCTAATTTCTGAAACGAACGCTTAGGGTTAATAAGGAAATGAGTGCTATATTCTTCACACGATCTCGTTAAAAATTCTAGTTACCCGAACCGTAAAATGAAAGCTAAAATTTTAAAAGAGTGCTTATAGGCCTAACGAGCGCTTAGACTTAATCAGTAAACGAGTGCTATCACAGCGTGCCGCGTACCTTGTAGACAGCACAAATAACATTGCTGCGCCATTTTGAAATCATTTGTTTATATAACGTTCTTCCGAGTCCACAGTTCCACAGTCTCTTGTCTGTGGAATTACTTAGGCTTCGACGCTTTAAGAACGAGGAATGTCACGGCGTACCGCGTACTGCGTAGCAGCACATATAACATCGCTGCGCCATTTTGAAATTTAGTTCATTTGGAAATTAGTCCAAGTGGCGGGGTATTCTACAGTATTGTGCATTCCTATTTCTGAGTACCGCGTACCGCGTAGCCGGCTACGTGGAATATAGTTCGAGTGGCAGGGTATTCTGCAGTTAAGCCAAGAGCATAAATAATCGTGCTCTACGTGCAGCACGGATTTTAGCACGTATGTTGGCTTTCCTATGCATAACGACAGCGTGAAATCACGGGCAACCCTAAAACCAGGAATCTGGAATCCGGAATCCGGAATCACGGGTCATTGTTTTACCAATACAGAGAGTAAAAACTATCCTAAACATTCATAAAAGCTAACCTTAGGCCTAAAAACGTTTGTTTAGGCCTAATTAGGCCTAAGGTTAGCTTTTATGAATGTTTAGGATAGTCTTTACTCTCTGTATTGGTAAAACAATGACCTGTGATTCCGGATTCCGGATTCTAGGTTTTAGGGTTGCCCTGAAATCACTAAATTTGAAGTTTCGACGACAACGTAACCATGCAACAGAGAATTCGGTTAGATTTCCTAATATCTCTTTCACTTCGTTTGAAAGGCCTTCAAGAACTTTCTGTACGTAGATTAATGATCGTTTTCGCTAGAATAAAACACCCATTACATTTTGTGTAAGGTAAGCATGATTAACTAACAAATCTCATCCATATTTTTGTAATGAACCGGCGTGTAAATATGTTGTTGTTTGAGACAGGCTACCTTCGCCATTGTATCAACCAACAGTACTCCCAAATTGAGAAATGTTATAATAAAATACGCCTTTGTACGGAGAAAGCGAAGTTAATGGTGAAAGGAAATGTAATGGCATGGCCGGGTTGGTTTTTGAACTGAAGAGACAGTACAAATTGAAGTTACTGTACTAATCTGCCCCTCCGATTCCAAGCTAGACACTTTGAAGTAAGTGATTTTCTCCTATTGAGTTTAGACTTGCTTATCAAATTGTTGTTAAGCAGAGACTGTGGAGAGGGAGGGGCTTAAGGGGACCCCACTTTTTTCCTGTGGTGTTGTTGGGAGCAGGGCTGGCGCAGTGGTGAGAGCACTCACCTTCCACCATTGTCGCCCAGGATCAAGTTCCGGATTCAATGCCATATGTGGATACTCAGGTTTTCCCTTGTCCTCAAAAACCAACATTTGATTTGACTTGTTCTGATTTCAGTTGATTTGTAGTCTTCCCAATTAGTAGAGCACTTATGCTTGGCTAATCACCTTGAGACACCTAGAGAATAAAGTTATTACTATTGTTGTTGTTGTTATTATTATTATTAAATTATTATTATTATTATTATCATGTGTATATACATGTACATTGTTTTATTCTCCTAAATCTCTCCCCTCCCCTCACACTTCTGTGATCCAGACCATTCCCTCCCCTTAATTTTCAAACCCACTACGTGGCCCCTGATAAGTGTGTGTTTTTTAGGGTGGGTTTGGCTTAAAAGAAAAGGATTCAGAGGAAGGCAGCAGTTCCACCTGTTAGAGGTCAGTTTGTAAAGCTTAGAATTTAGGTGAGTTTATCAGTATTTTCTTAACACTTTCACACTTTTCTTCAACCCATTGACACCTAAAGTGTCCCAAATTGGCGAGTAAAATCATCTGTTGTTAGCCTTACTCTCATGTGGGGAAGCCCGATTAAAAACCATCACCAAATCTCTTTGTTGATGTTGTAAATCACAATTTGTGCCACCAGCAAATTCTCTACTGAACTGAGACTGACTTATTCTTTTAACGTCTTATGTTGAACTTTACTAATGCACAGCTGCAATCATTTGGCACCATCATTTACATGAATTCACTGACAGTACCGCTCAGAATTAACCTAACAGGGAACGCTGAACGGAACGCGTTACATATTCGTTCAATTTCCGTTCTCTTATCCATTCTATATCCGTTCTATACCCGTTCCGAATCCGTTCCAGCTCTGTTCTCTTGTGGTTCCATTGGACGCGTTCCATGTAACGCATTTACAAGAAAAAGAACGCGTTCCTTTGAACGCGTTCACAAAAACCGGTAACATTCACTGTGAGATGAAGATGGGATTGTAACTTTGAGTCAAGCAGTTAGTCTTTTCCTAAAACGAGGTTTTTGCGATAGAGATATTAAAAAACAAACAGTTAAATTATTGCAGTGATCAATAAGATTTCTTTTTCAATTGTGCAAAAATATAATATTTGATTGTATACAAAAAGTGAGCAAAACAAGGGCAAAAGATGACTTACGTATAAATTTGGCCTTGCGCACGGTATAGGTTGTCAAACGCTTACCGACAAAACCCGAAGTTTATCTGTTATTTCTTTGTTACAAGGTATTTATCTGGAATAATACCGAAAACAAAAGCTTGCTTATGTCTGCTGTTTATTTTGATACTTTCCTTGTGTTGATTTTGCTTTGTTAGCGCACAGCACAAAGACAAAGTTGGTGGAATCCGAAAATTTTTCGTTGGACGTGTTACATTTTGATCCGAAACATCGCACTTTTAATTTCGTGTCTATCGTTTGTATCGCTTTAACCTTTCTATCGTTCGTTTGGTTCGCGGCAGCTATCGTTTGAAAGAATGGAAAAAAAGAAAGGTTTAAAGCGTTTTAAAGGTTTCGAGGGTTTAAAGTTTGTACTTTGCGTGAGAGAATTAGTCACGTATTGAGTAAAAATTGTCACGTGCTAGGCAACCAAACTTGTTTAGTGAAGCAGAACGAGCTAGTTGTTTTGTTAGCGCGCATTTCACGGCTAGTGGAATTTTAACGTGTATTTTCGGTTATGTACAAAAGAAATATCTTAAAGGAACGATTAAAGTGAAGGAAACCCAGAGTTTTACAAACGATTCAAACCGAACGAACCAAATCACAGATCGAACGATAAATTTATTTTTGGCGTGATGGTTAAAAATTTAGTGCAAAAGCTACAATCCCGGTCAAAAAGATCGTGACACCAAAGCATGTTTGAACCCCCCTCCCCCGTGACAATGTTGATGGCGTAAAAACTGTCGGGTTCCTGGAAAAACGCCGTTCTCTTTGCAACATTGAATAGGGGGAAGGGGTAATCTGCTACGCAGCGTGAAGTGTCCCCTTTATTTTTGTCTGAGATTGTGTGTAGCTGCGTGTCACGCGAGCTGTAGTTAGTAATTGAATGAAAAGGTCATGGGAGCTATTTATGTGAAGTGTCTGTAGAAGTGGGGAGGTTGCATATTATGGAAATGATTGAATTTTGCTGGATATATTTAACGAGTATGTAGAGGCCAGTAGTTCAAATAAATGAACAACTTGAGGGAAATAATTTCTCGTCAAGGAGGTCTCACTTTTAATTAGGTTAAGAGAGTTTATTTACAGTTGTCAATTCTTGTAAACGTTGTTGTTAATTGTGTGCGAAGTGGAG
>BLFP01001971.1:311070-313570 GCA_014634505.1 Montipora efflorescens
TTTTTCAATCTGGGTCCTGGGACCCGCATGTTCGGCCAAATTGGGGTCCAAGCATGTTTTGGGGGTCCCAAAATCTTGGTGACCCTCTGCAAGAAAAAGAGTATGTTTTAAATTATGAGAAAAAGAGAGTAACCAACTTGGAATTAATATTGACGCATATGCATAGGACTGGCCGACAAAGGCTTTTCCTAGAGCCATTACATTCATTCCTGGACAAGAACTCTGTTAATGAAAGAGCACCCTTTCCAAGGGTTTACGCATCACTGGTTTCCTCCCTTAGGAGCAACGAACAGTGACGTCTTTTGCTATATTTGCATTCAGTGACTTGCAGAGTATATTCCTCTGAAGAAGAGCGCAGAAGGCAGTCGAAAATTTAGTTTTAACCTTTTTAGATGTTTTAAACCCCATTTCTTAGAACTTCAATTATGATCACAGATCGCTCCAACAGTTTTACAAACAACAGAATATACTGACAAATCAAAGCAAGTTGTGTGAGTTATTTAAGTCAGTGCCTTGCGTCCTGGGACGCATTAAAATTTCGATCATGCATTTTTTGGATTTTATTTGCGTAAAAATGCACGATTTCTGCGTTAACGCAATCCCTGATGTGTACCGCTAGCTGCGGGCTCTACGAAGTCTGTCAAGCACCCAAAATTATTATTACAAATACAGGACTGATGGAAAGGTGTAATGGGCCCGAGGGAGATTAACGACCTATCTCTCCAGTGAGTTCTAGTACATGTAGCTCAATGGTTAGAGCATCCAACTGGTGTTACAGAGCTCGTAGGTTTGATTCCTGCCCAGAACTCTGATTTTTCAGTTTTCCCCGTGCCCGTTGCCCGTTGTCAACGCAGCTTTTGTTGTATTGTGTCCTTCCCTCGGGCCCATTACTCCTTTCCATCATGCGTGTATGTCAGTATTGTTTTTACGTTTATTTTGTAATGGTCACGGTCATTCAGTTGTAACTGACGCAGGCACGCAAACGATCCACCGATATTGCTTATCCATTAATTTATTTGTAGGTGGATTTCTTGTTCCTGCACAACACATTCCAAGAGGACGTTGCCAGGTAATGAGACACTCCTAATTGATTATTTGTTTGTTGTTTGATTGAACTATACTGCTTTCTGTTTTTAATTAGTTGTACATTATGATCACATAACATGTCTCATCAGCCTGCTGTAAATTAAAGTCTTCACTGTTTCTCATTGTTTAAAGGGGCTAGGTCATGCTATTTTAGGTAATTTTGTTTAATTTTGTTAATTATGAGCTCTAAACGTCAAATTGGTAGAGCAAGAGTCTTTCATTTGCAAAATCACGGCCACATAACTGAGAAATATTTTCCAGCTGTGTAAAATTAATGACATTTTGATACAGACGGACATAAATTTGAAAAAAGGTGGGCCGACGTTTTTCAAATTCACCCAAATTCAATCCATTTCAATCCTCTCCGGTTTTGTCCATCCATGTCCCTTCTTGGCTTACCTGTGTTTTGTTAGAGATCTTCTATAGTTTTGCACAGTTATTTTGATATTTTAGTTAATTCTATGACCATTCGATCAGTGCTGAAATTGCCTAAAATTGCGTGACCTAGCCCCTTTAATAACAAGAACAAGTAATGCATGTGTAATAAACTTCCTACTCGCCTCCAGTTTCTTTTCTTTGGATTAAAGTTAGGAACTATGTCGGCACACATTCCTTTTATGCATATCTGTTTATTTTCTCGAGTAATCATGATCATTCAGAAGATTCTGTTTGTGACTGATGCAAGCACGCAAACAATTAACCAATGTTGCTTATCCATTAATTAATTTGTGGTGATATTAATTTATTTAAATTGGGTAAGGTGGCTCTAACCAGTTTCAACACTCTCTTTAGAACGAGTAACACTACACACTGTATCACCTAACAGCAATGTTATGGTACCATATGAAACACCGATTATTGCTGAACAAGATGCAGTCATTATTGTGACGTAATAAGTTACCTTGGCAACGGGAAAGCCCAGCAAAAGCACCCTATATTTTGGCTTTAGTTACTCGTATCTCAAAAACAAACTTGGTGACCCCCATTTTGTATTGCTGGAAGGTGATCAGAAGGCCAAGATCAAACTTCCTGCAAAGTTTAATTCAATCTTTATTCAATTCAATCTTTATTGTTTATAACATGCGTGTTAACATATATGAATAGGATCACATGTGCGTAACAATAAGTTAATTAAACTAGTAAACCATTACTATACATATATAACTAAAAATTAAATTAAAAATATAAATGAGATAAATATATACATATATAAAGTTAAATAAAAATTTCAAATAATTTAAATGTTATAGGCAATAGTAAATACATGTAGAAATGTTTTTACTAAAGTCTTGAATCGATTAAGAGCCGACGTCTGAAATTATGGGGAATTGGGTATCAGTTCCTTTATATTTTGCCCAAGTAACCTCTATAGTGAAGTATTTTCAAAAATAACATTAAAAGTTTCAACAGCTTT
>BLFP01001971.1:318570-321070 GCA_014634505.1 Montipora efflorescens
CTAACCTTGTGTTCACTCGAATAGGGAGGACGATAGATGATGACTAGCCTGAGCTTATGTGCTGATGAGGAGCTGATAACAAACTCTGAGAATTCATAAGAGCTTTTAGATCTGGTGTCCACTTTCTTTACATGAAGAAATTCCTTATATAATAGGGCTGTTCCTCCTCCACGGCGATTTCCACATGGATGATCAAGAAGTTTGTAACCATCGGGTCATAATTCCACTCTCACCAAGTTTTGGTGATTTGCGAAAATGTCAGGTTTGCAATCTTGAGTAACAGTCTAAAAGGCTGGCCATTTTATTTCTTACCGATCGACAGTTAGCCAAAGAAAACCTCAACAACTCAGATTTACATGCAGAAACATTTCGTTGACAAGGTACGTCAATAAGGTTACCGCGATTAACTCCACGATGACGAAGTCACTCGTCCAGACACTTCAGAGGCATGATGACAGGAATGTTATTCTTCTCAACGGTGCTGGTTGGAATATTTAATGAGGAATGATGCAAATTTATGGCATTCAATTCTCCATAGCATGTAGAAGGCACAGAAAAAGAAGAGCAAATTCTCTTCTTCAGTGATGGTGACTCAGAAACTTGGAGCAAATTCAGTGTCCGTTGTTTACGTCTTCCTGCTCTACAGCCGCAATGTGTAGGAGTTGCTCTGGATATTCCAAGGTTGCATAAATTACGCCATAAATACGAATTTAGCTTTGTATCGGGTAAACTAGCCGCAACTCTTGCCAGAAATCGCCTTGTATAGCAGGCAGACATTTCTAGAGTCAGTTGGTTAACGTTCACAGAGAAAGACTTAAGAAAAGATGAGGCAAAAAAAACTTATTTGAAGAGCGCGTTGGTTGTGCTGCCGTCAAAGTGCTCAACCGTAACTCTTTCAATTAAAACAATTCTGTACTGCACAATCAGAGCCACCTTACAAAAATCACAGATTTAAGGTGGTTCTGCATTTGCTGTACAGAATTTTTTTAAACTTTGCAGAGAGTTTCATCTTAGCTTACTGATCACTTTTCAGCTTACGTTTGTTTTGAAGATATGTGCAACTAAAGACAAACTAAAGAGTGTTTTTACAAGGCTTTCCCTTTGCCATAGTGCCTTATTACGTCACAATAATGATACGGGTGTAATTAATTATTTGTTTCTCGTGTGATCGAACTATATACATGTACTGCTCTCCGTTCTTTCCTTACACATCGAGAAAGTAAATAAATGATGTACATGTATTTTTAATTGTTCCTGAACAGAGAAGGTTTTAGTTTTTGAATCCGCTTAGATTCAAAATTGAGGGTGTCATAAAGCAAAAATTAATGATGATTAAGAATGCATTCAATCAGTCTTAGCCACAACAAACAACACGCTTTAAGGTCTTACTTAAAGCTAAGCAAGACCAAAGCCTCGTTTAATGTATGCGTACTACATTACAACTTTGAACCTTGCCAAACGAAACCATTGCTTGAGTTGTTCGGAGCAATGGAACAGTTATCTCACCTCGATCCGTATTCAACTTGAACTGCCTCACTGATCAGTGGCACGGTTTGCTCGAGTATGAAATGACTTTTCAGTCTCCTTGCTGCTCCATTTGTTAGTTCTCTTGAGAACGTTTCAGCTTTCCTCTCCAGTTCTACTTTTTTTGCATACTAGGCATAAATGATTTGTGTTATAAAAGTTAAAACGTTTTCATACAAGATTAGATAATGCATGGATAATTTTGCAGAGTCATTTCTTGTTGTCAAGGACCTTGCATCGATTAGCATCCATTTGGTAACTTGCTAATGTTACTCATTTCTTAATAACACAAACAAGTAATTTATGCGTGATAAACCAGTTCTGATGACTTTTTCGTTACTTTTTGTTGTTTTCTCTTTACTAAGTTTGGATCAAGTTAGTGACTATGTCAGAATTCCTGATATCTTTATCATTTTCTGAAGTGATCACCGTCACTCATGATCAGTAACTGTTGCGAATGACGCACCCAAATGATCCACCAGTATTATTTATGCCTTATATTTTTTCAGCCGGATTCATTATTCCTGCTCAGAAGGTTATTTTAAAGAGGAACATTGCAAGATATTTAGGAATATTAGCTTGCTGGGTGTAATAAGACTAGTTATTTGTCTGTCATTTGATCAAACTATAATACTACAGTCACTTGATCTTGATTCACGGTGTTTGCGTAGGCATAAATGATTTGTGTTAGAAAGTTATATCCCACAAGATAATGTTTTACCGAGAGACTTGGCAGTGGATAATCACATGATATTAAAATTTTTAGAGCTACGAGATGACACCTTGGCTTTTGAAAAGCATCCATTTGGACCAACACTGGTAAGTTGTTCATTCAGTTGACTTACAGGTACGTATATCTTTTTCTTATGAATAAATGACTCATGCTATGCAAACCAGTTTCAATTACATACAACTTGCTCTCGGTGGTGACTCAGGGTTACTCGGAATAAATCTGAATGCGTTTTGGCAGTAGTCG
>BLFP01001971.1:324902-327402 GCA_014634505.1 Montipora efflorescens
CGGGTTTTTCTGGACCAATTATGCTAATTTGGGTGTCTCGAAAAACTAAAACCCCAGACCCGAAAAACTCAGACCCTCTGGGTGTCTCGAAAAATCTGACCAGAATATTTACACCACGTGAATGCCGCAAGCCAACTTGTTTACTGTTCGTCGATTTTACGTTTAACAAAACGACTTCTCCGATACAGTTAATGGTCTATTCTGCTCAAAACTCAATGCAGGAGACTCAATCGCGAGAATTTCTCGAAGTATGAGGACCGCGAAAGGTTATATCCGCTACTGTTGCGTGACGCCGGTCCTGTTTTTTGTACAGGAAACCATCACGCAACACACCTCGCGAATGGCTTCTAATGACACGACTAACTGTGGATATAAACTTGGCTTATACGATAACGAAAAGAAAAATCTATATGAATGTTGAATATAATTTTCATGTTGCACGTATCTAACACTGCAAGCTGTTTTTCCTTTTCTCGGCAGATAATTTTCATGATCAGTGCACGTAAAGCCACTGTACATGTATCGGCGAACAGTAAACAAGTCGGCTTGCGGCATTCATGCAGTGTAAATGTTTTATTCTTCGGGTCTGAGTTTTTGAGACACCCAGAGGGTCCGAGTTTTTCGCGTCTGGGGTCTAAGTTTTCGAGGTCTGAGTTTTTGAGACACCCTGCTAATTTGTTTAAAATATGACGCGCCAAAATGTTAAAAGGGATCGACCTTTGTCACCTTGTCCATGTGGCCTTTTTGCTGCCCTTTGTTTCAACGAATTTTATTACACCAAATTGTACAGTTTCTAACGACCTTCCCGAAAACAAATGTTACATAAAGTGTACAGTGTGTTAGTATCCCATGCATTCATTAATTTAGTCCTATTGCTTGAAGTAGCCATGATCCAGAACTTTGTCCTTCGTTACCATTTGTTCCATTGCCTCAGTCTATGGATATCTTGAGAACTGGCAAATAATGATTTTATTGTGTCAACTTTGTGGGTCAGATATTTTTATAAATAGAAAAAAGTAAGGAAAATCAAATTCTCCCATACCGTATTTTTAAACTGCTGTCTAAATGGGTGAACTCTTGTATTGTACGGATCGTCCCATGGCGCATATTCCGTCACGTACATACATGCTGCACATTCCATCTTACTGATCCCGAACTTCAAGTGCTTTAAAGCATCGAGAGCCACGTCCATGGGATGCAATTGTTCATCCTCAGAGGACGAATCATTACGAGCGGTTGTTGTGCTGTCCATGTCGGTTGAATACTGAGTCCTTTGGTATGATCTTATTAAAAATTTAAGTGGACTGCCTATATATTAATTGCTTTCGTGAGGTATCCCAGGGTACGCACGTCAGTTGGTGTAGTTTAATGGCCATTTATTGATAAACTCTGTTTTATTACTATATTCCCAACACACGCAATACATACAGTTTTGCGTTGGTTTCAACTCATATAACAATGAAAACAATCCTGCAAATGGACATTTCTGGGGGATTGTAAAATGCTGAATAGGGATGCTTTCATTACCGAAATATCTTCGTAAAAGTAAGTTTTGTTATAATACTTTTCAATCGCTTGGCATTGTAATGAATGTAATCTACACTTCCGTTTTACGAGGACACCGCCCGGGCAAGATAACTTGAAATTCTCACGAAACATAAATTCTTAATATAACTTCTCAGTATCACCTTGTCAGCACTGAAGAAATTCTGTATCCACAAAATGGATCACAACTTTTTAAATGCATCAAACACTCCTTCATCGTTTGCAAACGACTTGCAGACAGCAGAGAAACTTTACTTCACACACGATCGAGAACAGATATTCACCGATGAGTCGGCCGATAGCGATGAAAAGGAATCGTCAAATTCAGAAGAGGAACCTGACAACAATACGGAGTCGCTGGGTCCCGAGATTGAATGGACAGAGTGTGACGTTAACGATAGACAAAAAGTTGAATCTTTTATGAAAAAAGGCTTTGGATGTTCGCATGGCAGCGAGGGAAAAAATTGCAGTAAGCATTATTCAGTAGAACAAATTCTAGATCATCGACAGATTTGTCTTGAGATGACCTCTTCTGAGTTGGACATGGTCATACTTGCACAATTTGACGCATGCACCAGACAAGATGACATATCTTTCTCCAGTCGGCAACGAAGAAAAAGGAAGAAGGTGCGCACATACTTTACTTTTCAAGGTATTTAACTCATGTAACTGTTGCTATTCACGTTATAAGATGCAAGATGTTTGCATACCTAGTCAGACTTATCAGATTTACTACACGTGCATTCGATTGTTGTAGAGTTTTCTTGCAAACGTGGTCCATGCAAACTCAGTTTTGTTTTAAGAAGAATTTCCGCGCAGTCACTTGTGAAGGGAGGGGGGCAAGACGTCATCAATTTCTTAGCTGTCCGTTCTGAAAATATGTAAGGTAATATGTAAATTGGTAGATACTGTATAGGGCAAAGCAATCTCGATTTGCTCAACTGAGTGCGCAAGG
>BLFP01001971.1:332402-334902 GCA_014634505.1 Montipora efflorescens
GAAGAGGAGTTGATTTGTGTTGTCTTCAAGAGACTAGGTGGAGGGGTGGCTTGGCCCGTGTTATAGTGGGTAAGGATTCAAAGTACAAATTCTTCTGGTTGGGTAATGAACAAGGTACTGGAGGTGTTGGTTTTCTTCTTGCCGAGAAGTGGGTAGAAAGTGTCTTAGAGGTCAATCGTGTCTCGGATAGAGTTTGCGTAATTAAGATCAATGTAGGGGTTTCCATCTTGACTGTTGTCTCAGTGTATGCTCCACAGTCAGGGTTGGATGAAAGAACAAAGGATGCCTTTTATGACCTGCTGCAATGCACGGTTTCAAAGGCTGCTGATTCTGAGAGCTTATTTGTGTGTGGTGACTTTAATGGCCATATTGGTAGAGAGTCGTCTGCCTATGATGGTGTGCATGGTGGTTTTGGCTATGGCAAGCGTAACATCGAGGGAGAGAGAATCCTTGAATTCTCCACAGCCAATGATTTTGTTATCTGTAACTCCTTTTTCCATAAAAGGTACAGTCACCTTGTTACTTATCAATCAGGTGGCGCCTCTACCCAGGTAGACTACATCCTAACCAGGAAGCGCCATTTCAAATCAGTACTCAATTTCAAGGTTATACCATATGAGGAATGCGTCTCCCAGCATAAACGGCTTGTCTGTGATCTTGCTCTAACATCAAGAAAGCAACGGAAACCTCCCTTCAACCCAAAGCTCCGTGTCTGGAAGCTGAAAGATCCAGTGCCGAAGGTTGAGTTCCTGAGGGAGGTGAAGTCTGTATTAAAGGACAGCTCCAGTCCCCCCTCAGTTGACGGTCAATGGCATCGTTTAAGAGACAGCCTCCTAGAAGTTACTGAAAAAATCTGTGGCTTCACCAAAAAGGGCCATCTGGAGGAAGCAAACATGGTGGTGGGATGACTCAGTTAGTTCGGCTATCGAGGAGAAGAGGCGTACATGGAAAGCCTGGAAGAAAGGTGGAAGTAAGGACGAATACCATCGAGCTAAACGCGCAGCCAAAAAGGCAGTGTATGCTGCCAAAAAGAAGGCTGAAGTTGGCAGTTTTGCCAGCATAGAGAAAGGCGACGAAAATATCTTCCATATCGCAAAGCAGATGAAGAAGGAAAATCAGGATGTTGTTGGCGAATGCTGTATTAGGGATGATCAAGGGAACCTTGCACTCAGTACTGAGGACAAAGCAAGGGCATGGAAAGACCATTATGAGCATGTACTAAATGTGGAGTTTCCCTGGTCATTTGATGATCTGCCGGAAGCTGAGCCTGTGCTTGGTCCCCCCATTCTCATTTCTACTGAGATAAAAGCTCCTGGTCCCAGTGGTATTGTGGCAGAAATGTTAAAAGCCTCTACTGAAGTCATCTGCCCACTGCTCTGTGACATTGCAAATGCAATTATTGCTGAGGGAGTAATCCCGGGTGACTGGGACATGAGTTACATCATCAACTTATATAAAGGCAAGGGCGATGCTTTAGAAAGAGGAAGTTATCGTGGGCTCAAGCTAACAGAGCACTGTCTGAAAGTTGTAGAGAGAGTACTGGAGAAGGTAACGCGCAAAGTTGTGGAAATAAATGAGATGCAGTTTGGCTTTGTACCTGGCAAGGGTACAAATGATGCAATTTTCATCTTGCGTCAGTTACAAGAGAAGCATCTGGAGAAAGGAAAGATTTTGTATTTAGCCTTTGTTGACCTTGAAAAGGCCTTTGATCGGGTTCCTCGTGAAGTACTGTGGTGGGCAATGAGACGACTGCATATACCAGAATGGCTAGTCCGCACTGTGAAAGCAATGTACTCCCTTGCAACAAGCAGGGTCAGAATCGACAACTCATACAGTGACAGCTTCGAAGTCCAAGTCGGAGTCCATCAAGGCTCGGTGTTGAGCCCCCTCTTGTTCATCATTGTTCTGGAAGCTCTGTCCCAAGAGTTTCGCACAGGATGTCCTTGGGAACTGTTGTATGCTGACGACCTTGTACTTGCTGCAGACTCCCTGGAAGGTCTACAACGGAAGCTGAGTGTTTGGAAAGCTGGAATGGAGTCGAAAGGTCTTCGTGTAAACATGAAGAAGACAAAGGTTATGATCTCTGGACCGAACCTAGGTACACTAAAAGACTCTGGTGAACACCCTTGTGGTGTATGTAGGAAAGGAGTTGGCATAAACTCCATTTTCTGCCCTGGCTGCGCACACTGGATCCACAAGAAGTGCAGCGGTATCCGTGGCAGGTTAGTCCCAGATCCTTCTTTCATGGTGTCTGGGCATAGCCCGTCCTATCGATGGAAGGCCATTTGACTCAGTCACTGTTAATGAGCAACATCTCGATGTTGTGGACTGTTTTTGTTATCTTGGTGACACCATTGCTGCAAGCGGTGGCTGTGAAGCTACCACTGTAACGAGAGTCAGAGCCGCTTGGGGGAAGTTCAGAGAGCTTCTTCCTCTACTCTGTTCAAAGAGTTTATCCTTACACACGCGGGGTAAAGTGTATAACACCTGTGTCAGGGGT
>BLFP01001971.1:342402-349902 GCA_014634505.1 Montipora efflorescens
TTTCGCGGTAGACAATCTCGGCAAAGACAAGGTATCACCGCGTGCAAATGCACTAATAGTTTCGAGCGGTACTGTAATGTGCATTTAATTCTCATTTGTATTGTACAATGAACTGAAGGTGGTATCTAGATTACAGGAAGGCATTATTATTTTATTCTAACTTTGTTTCTTTGTTCTTGTTTTCTTTCAGATACCCACAGACATGGCAATCATCCCGGGACTTTTTTTTGTGTGACCAACAAAATTACTTATCCCTAGTCAATGACAAAGAACTTCTCTAGTGGCCAATGTACGAAAAAAGTGACCACCTGTACCAAGCAATCAGTTAAATTATTTATTATTAAATGATACAATAAATTGAAATTAGTGTATAGTGGTGCCAACTTGTTTCTCTTCCTTGGTTGCAGTCAAATTGACTCTAGGGTTTTATTAAAATGGCATATAAATTGGAATGCATATGATTGAGAATTTATTGTATACATTTATTATATGGCTGTGTCTCACAAGGACTGGGAACTACCAAGTTCACGAATTTGATTGGCTGAAATCGATATTGAGAGCGGTCTAGAATTTCCCATCAAGATCGGCATCTAGACCGGTAGTGTTTTGTGGTGAAAAAAGTTGCAAACTAAAATGCAAAAATATTGAGTATTTTCTTCTACCAATATTTATTTATGGAAGTGCCAAAAAGAAAAGAAAAGGAGGGTGAGCAAACTTTGGCTGGATTAAGTTCAGCTCATCGCTGTTCACAAGCAAAATGTCAGTTATTAAAACCAGTTACATTAAACGAATTATTGTTTGCCATGTAATAAACGTCTTATTAACCAAGCTTAGTCAGTCTGTATGGGAGAATCTTGACCTTGGTCGTGTGTACAGACCTCACTGCGTTCGGTCTGTACTCGTAACCTCGTTCAAGATTCTCCCTTACAGACCTCCTGCTCAGTTAATGAGCTTAATATTTTCTTATGTCTACTACAAAACAGTTAGTTATATTTTAACATGACACAATCATTGCATGGGAATATTTTGATAAATAAATAACAATCGATATTCAAAATTATTCATAAAGAATGATGTTTAACATTAACGAATATCTTCGAAAAGGAAAGCATCGATATATTTATAAATCAAATCAAATCTAATTTAGGTATTTGATTATAGTTGGTTTTCAACAGAGATGACCTTCATGATAGTGATTAACTTAAAGGAGAACTGAAGATAAAAATGAAATATTTTTTCCTTCGCCAAATTTGTAGTACTTGACTTGGTTAAAGGAAATAATCGAGTATTTGAGGGGTTCCTTACATTTTGACGTTTTATGAGGCCAGAAAGATCCGTATTGATCACTTGATGGCAGTCCGCCATTTTGGCTGTACTATAGCAGGCTTGGGCACTAAGCGTGACGTCAATGCGCACACTTGCTTGAACACGTTTCCCTGTTTAAAATGAAGTCCTTCTCAAGGAATAGATCATCTGAATTTAGAAGAAAAAACTTGCCAAATATCCAGCACTGTCACATCTGTACGGATCATTTCGAACTCTCCTGTTTTGAGGGTGTCTTGGCCACAGCGGTCGATGCGATAATTGCATGTAATTGATGAAATATTAACTTTGCTACTCCATCGATTCCATTTACACCCAGTGAGTAAGCTATGTTTTCTTTATTCGGGACATTTTAGTGGCAAACCCAGCACCGGGGAAGTGAACCGAAAAGTTGTTTTTGCAAGCAACTGGGGTACGTCATTTCGTGAATAGCCTTCGCACTTCAAGCTGGGTTTTATAAACTCGACAACGATGATAAAGATGTTTAATTAAAGTTTGAAAATTTGCAAACAGAGCTTATGTGTTTACATACATGTTGTTCATTAATCGAAGTGCTCACAATCCACGTGCTTGACTCAGACCCCACTATGGCAGTTTGTAACACTTTTCTTTGCAAACACACGGTTGAAAAGCTAGAATGCTGCATTACACAAGGAATAACTCGATCGGCCGGCACGTCTGTTAATAGTTAAGGGCTGTAAGCTAAAGTTTCTCAAATTGAATCGAAATGACAGACAAAACAATAGCAGCCAACGGAATCTCCTAGTAATCAAGTTGTTTTTATTGCCTCCTGAATACAATCAATTCACCTGAGATTTTGTTCATATAGCTCCTCTATCTCGTGGGAGCAGATGCATTCCTTTTCTTGCTGTCCCGGCCTCCCAGTTCAAGCAAAAATCACAGCTGCACCAAGTCGTATTTCCCCTTCTCTAGTCTTCCCTTTCGGTTGCTTCCTCTTCCTTGGATCCTGAACTTTCTCGCATTGGTTCAAAAGAATATGGTTCAAGTTCTGCCATAAACTTATGTATATCAACGACGACGAAAGCGCAGTACTACGTACGGTAACAGAAGATTTTAGTGAAAACCATCTCCTTGCTTGTGCGCAATGACGTAACAACATGGCGGCGGACATTCCTTTTTTGGAAGTAACCGGAAGAAAAAGCAAACAAAATGGCGGGCGATCAAATTGGAAAAACAACCAAGGATTTTGGGCAAATTCAAGGCCTTTCAAGATGAAAAAGGATTTTCCTGTTTTTTTGGGTAAAGGAAGTTATGTAGATTTAATCTGTGCAAGATTTAATCCGTAGATTTAATCCGATTTAATCCGTGCAAGTTATTTATATAGTATTTTAATATTTTAACACTTACATTTTAGCGCTTGTATTTACATATTTTATCTTTGGACATTCTCACGTCTTAATTTGTACTTATATATGCAGATTTTATTCGCTTCTTTTACTACTTGAAAATGATCTCAGAGAGATCGAAACGTCGTCTTTTATCGCTAGTTTTTATTCTGAAATGTGTTTCAAAAAAACTACTTATAAGAAAGGAAGTTATATTTCGACAATAATAAGACACAAAAAAAATTGATCTTCTAGCCTTTAGTTCTCCTTTAACATTTACTAAAGCAACAAGTAACTCCACTTGTTGATTATGCCAACAGGAGTTTACAATGATACATCAGTCCTGAAAATTCACAGTCACTGGGGCTCTTTTACCAAGAAAATGTTGACATTTTTACGGACTTTTTTTAAAATAAACTACATACATTTTGAAGACATTGTGTGTACTTTATTTATGGACATTTTACGAACATTTTGTGGTCCGGGTTTTGTTCACTTACTATGGACATTTTGTTGAGATTTTGTGTTCTGGCGTTTCCATCCTGGTTTTCCTCTCTTCCTCTTTTACAGAGAAAATATGAACATTTTGCAGAGATTTCATGTGGTTCTTGGTGTATATTTTACAAACATTACATTCACTTTTGATCAACATTATCATGCACATTTCATTAAAAGCTTATGCTGTTATTTTGTTTCAATTTATACGAAGATTTTATGGACATTTTATGTTCTCTGTTTCACAGACAGAAATCGACTTGTCTGCATAGAGAGCTCGATATCATTAGATAGAGCAGAAATAAATGATTTGGTTGAAAAGTTAAAACAAGACTAGATATTGCATCTCGACAACGCTGTTTCGTGAGTTGCCTCACTCATCAGGAGTTTAATACTAAATGTTGTATATACATTTAGATTTTTTTACCCGGTACTTGTAGAAGATGGCGTGGCATCTCAGGGCATTCTTAGGGGAATTTACCCAATACATCAATTCTCTCTATGCTACCATCAAATTTGAATTAGTTTTTTCAGAAAGTCGCCTCAACGTCTTAGACGTTACTCTGTACTTAGTTGATGGTTTTATAAAAACTGATGTGTACTCTAAACCTACAGATAGCCATTTATATCCCCCCCTCCAGTTCCCACCCTAAGCATGTATTTAAAGCAATTCCCTTTGGAGTTGCTCTGAGACTGAGGAGAAACTGTTCAGAAGATGAATTTTTCACTAGAAAATGCGTAGAATATAAGAACTATCTGGTAAACCAAGGTTACCCGGCAAATCTAGTTAATGATCAATTTTCTAAAGTTTCAATTATCCCTAGAAAGGATTTACTCAAACAGAAAGCAAGGACCTCCAAGAGGCTTTTCCCATTTGTGACAGTTTACAATCCCAATCTGCCAAACATAAATTACATCATCAGGAAACATCGGCATCTTTTGGAATCTAATACGAAATTAAAAGAGCTGTTTCCCAAAAATTCAATCATTCCAGCTTATCGCAGATCTAAAAATCTGAAAGCAATTTTAGCACCTTCTAAATACCAAACAGGAAATATACCACCAATCCCCTTGAGGCAGGTTGCTATACGTGCGACAAAGGTAGGTGCGATCTTTGTAAAAATTATTTTGTCGAATCGAGAAATTTTTGTAGTTTTAGAACGGGTAAATCTTACATTGTTAGACCCAATTTGACATGTAGTTCCAAAAATGTCATGTATTTAGTTTCGTGCAAAAGATGTCAGCTTCAGTATATCGGCTCTATTACCACCGAATTCAAAGTGAGATTTAGAAATCATAAGTCATCTATGATTACAACTAAAATATCTTGTGAAGTGGCAGTCCACTTTAATAGCACTTCACATTCACTGCAGGATTTCCCTTTTCAATGTATAGACCAAATTAACGACAAACAGGCAGGATGATATTGACAGACTTCTTATCACAAAGAAAGCCTATTGGAGTGCCCAACTCTTCACCTTGGCACCTCACGGCCTTAAAGTGTATGACACAAAATTTTTTATTTCGGTTTCTGGTCCTTTGATAAGTAAAAGAAACGATTCTGAGCTTAAAAGGGGTCTAAAATGTTAGAAAGTTCGTTTTTTCGAGCTGAAAAACTCGATATTTCCGCTTCAAAAGTGTCGCCGGAAGCGTGCGGCCAAAAGGTCATGTGACTTGCTTGCATGACGTCAGTCTACTTGACTCGCAGCAAAACATGGCGGAAAGCAAGAGAAAACCTGTGAAGAAAGGAGGACGATACTGTGTGGTCGGAACGCCCAACGGTGAAAGCTGTACGAATACACAATATACGCCGGGAATCTCCACGCATTTGTTCCTTTCAGAGCCTAGTGTTTGGGCTCAATGGGTTAAACTCGTTAGTCGACATCGTTTTGATTTTGGTGAGCCAGTCGGCAAATTTGCATCTTTGTGTTCAGCTCATTTTGAGCAGAGTTGCTTTACCAACAGCTTGGCGTCTTTGCTGCCAGGAATGGAAGGAATTAAAATGAAAAGAAACTTAATTCCAGGCTCTATTCCAACAAGGGACACTGTATTACCAGAGGGCCCGCAAGTTCTGAGCGAACGCCAGAAGCGACAAGTAAGCCATTTTTTTTTTCACATTAAGTCTCATAATCGTTGTTATCAAAAGCTTCAAGGCTTTCATGTGTCATGGCTGTGTACGTATGTGAAGAAAAGCTAGGTATACTTTGCGAGGTTAAATAAATCAGCATTGTAATCCTATAATCTTGTGGTTACTGAAACTGGAAGTATGTGAAATCGACATTTACATATTACGTTATGTGTTTTTACACGGCAGGTATATTTTGCAGGTTGCAGGTTGAAATTTACCGTGACTGTTACATGAATAGCTAACCTTAGGCCTAAAACGTTTCTTTAGGCCTCCCTAGGCCTGAAAACGTTTCTTTAGGCCTCATTAGGCCTAAGGTTAGCTATTCATGTAACAGTCACGGTAAATTTCAACCTGCAACCTGCAAAATATACCTGCCGGTTTTTACATGTATGTAGGCATGCATGCCTTATGCGTGTTTGCACATCTTCTGATGTATTTTGGAGAATTGTTCTGTAATGTGTGTATTTAAGTCAATTTAATCAAATAACCGAATGAAAGAAACAAACATTGTCAAAGTGATTTGCTATAAAAATTTTCAGTCAGTGACAAAACAAGTCATCTGGGATGGCGCTCTTTCCATTTAGGTTTCCCTTACTGTGTCCAAGACATTGCACTATAATAGTACCTTAAATAAGACTGCTAATTCAAAAGTTGCAGACCTACCAGAGAGTAATATTGATGAAACATGAATAGTGGCAGTCAACATTTTTTCATCGCTGATGTATTAGAGTGGATTTCAATTGAGTGTCATAAGTAATTCACCTGTTCCCTGAGTAACAAAATTTGTGACATTTTGAGAAACATGCTAAGAAAAAAAGCTCCCCTGAAAATGGTTTACGCAATGAAGGCACTCCTGTTTACTTTGCCTAAGTCAGAAATGAAGGAAGTTTTAGAAAAATATTCTGTGCCCAAGCCACTTAATCAACAATTCCCAGCTAGGAGAAGTAAAGCAGAAGCTGTTGAAGTTTACCAAACACGAAGGAAGATGAAGAAAACATCACTTTTTCCATCTGGTTTGTTTCTGTGATTTCGAAGAATTTTATGGATTCTATTAGTATATTCAGCAGTCTTTTGTTTACTCTTGTTGTGGTTGCCATTGGGAGCTGATATAGTTAATTTGGTTCCCACACAGGTAAAGAGTGATCAGGTCATCCAAACATGTTTCAGAGCAAATCCAAATGTCATACTTTGCAGAGAAATTGACTATATGTACTGCTGGTTCACTTGTTATGCCAATACATAACCCAGCTTCACCAAGTTTGGTGGGGCCTTTTGCTTCAAGAAGCTCATCTTGATGTTTGGACATTGTATTATTTGTTACAAGCTTTAGTCAAAGCTCTTTTTACCAGAGCTCATCGTGCTTTCATTTTATTTGTTTACTCTACAGAAGCTGAGCAGTCTACCCTTTAATCCAACCGGAAAAGCACCCAGACCAGTAGTCGGAACACTTCACGAAGGCCTTATACTTGTTCAGTATGCAAAAAACCGTTGCATGGTCATAAAGGCAAATGCAAAAAATAGTGTAAACCCTCATTAAATGTTGTGATCTTTTCTGTTTAGTAATTATTTTAAAAAAAATTACCGTTTGGATAGTGATTGTTTTTAATGAAAATTAATACAAATTTAAAATCTTATCTAGTGCCAAGTAAACCCAATGTACAGTTGTTAAGTTTATAAGAGAAACTACTGAATGACTGTTTGTGAATGGGTTTTTTTAATAAATGTTTTTTGGTTCAAACAAAGTGTCTTTGTCAGTGTGCTCTGTCTTGAGAAGTTGCAAATCCTCTTGACTGGTGGGACTGGTATTTAGTTCTAATACTGTGATAGACACAAGCTGAGAGTGGCCTGGTGTTATCCCAACCCATGTAGCCACAAAGCCATCATGTGGTCCATCTGTATGCAACAGCTCTTATGTACCTGAAAAATAATTTGAATAGATCATTTCAGGGTGCAAAAGGTCTGTGAATATGTTTTGATATTAATTCTGAAGGGACTCAGGGCCTTTTCTGCATAGCCAAGAACGATGGACCTCCGCCCCTTGTCCTTCCCCTTTACCTTCAACCGTTAATTCCTTATGTTTGTTTACTTAATTAATCAGCGACAATAATAATTTGAGGCGGCACTGCAATTAATTTTTGCTAATGGATTGGAAACTTAGGCTATCATGTGAGCAAATGAGTGCTATTTGTTATTGTTTTGAACAGCAAT
>BLFP01001971.1:354902-367402 GCA_014634505.1 Montipora efflorescens
TAATGGGGGACAGGGCCAGAGAAGGAAGTGCCTATGGCAATCTCGGCAACGCTTACCAAGGTCTTGGTAATTTTAGGCAAGCCATAGAATACCACAATCAACATCTAAGCATTGCTAAAGAAGTGGGGGACAGCGCTGGAGAAGGAAGAGCCTATGGCAATCTTAACAATGCTTATAAAAGTCTTGATAATATTAAGCAAGCCAAAGAAGTTGGGGACATGGCTCATAAAGACCATTTGGGAAGGGCGATTGCCTTTGGCCATTGCGGCTTCGCTCATTACAATACAGGTGAGCTTCAAAATGCACTTCTCATTAATAAACAACAGCCTAGCATTTGCAAGGAAATGGAATACCCTATAAGGTATTTTAACCCTTTTGCAAGTAATACTTTGTGTGAATAAAAAAGTTGGCCCTCACTTTGGATGGTAAGTTTGACATTCACTTTTATGCTAGTGAAATGCTCCCACTAGTTCACTGTGGCGCAGTAGTAGTGCGTGGCAGTTATTATACTGTAGAATCTACGGCTGTGTGAAAGTGGATGAATACACATTTTTCAGTTTTTGTTCTTTTACAGATTCATCTGTTCCACTGGAAATTCTAGCCCGGGGCTCAAAGGCTTTGTCTGCTTTTCAGAAGGCCATGGAAACTGGGAAGGTCAAAGTTTATCGTGGGCGCATCATGCTTCTTGGGCAGGCCCGTGCAGGCAAAACAAGCCTAAAGAAGTCTCTGCTCGGTTTGCCTTTTGACCCTTCGCAAGAGAGTACTGTTGGAGTTGAAGTTGATCCATCAACATGTGAAATTGAAGTGGAGCAAGTCATCAAGTGGACTCGGAGTGAACGAAAGAAACTCGAGGAAACCGAGTTTAGGGAAGATATAGCAAGACTAATTGCTAAAGATTTGGCTCAAACAGATGCAGACACGAAAAATGAGACTGCTGCAGTGTCACAATTGGACCAGGTCCAGGTATCAATATACATGTAATTACAAAATAAACTGAGACCTTGCGGAAGTTTATTACACACAAGACTGTGCACTGGTGATGGTGTTGAAAACAAATAATAATAGTAATAATAATAATTGTGTGGAAGTAATGTAGATTGAAAAAAATGAGAAATATCAGCTTCTCAGGGATGAAAGCATCAAAATGTAGGGGGTAAAGAAAGTCGTCATTGTACCAGTGGTAACTGGAGAGTTGGTGCAGTGAGTAAGAACTTTGTTAAGTATGTCGTAAAGCCTGGAATTAATACCCTGTGGAAATTATGCAGAAGACTAGGAACTGCAAGTTTTTTTTTTGTACGAGGAGAGTTGGGGATCTTTCTCAACTTGTCGTAGAATGCTCCCTAAATTGTTGACCGGACCTTTTAACATCTTTGAGCCTGAGGATTGCCGTAAATTGAATATTATAATAATAATAATAACAATAATAATAATAATAATAATAATTATTATTATTATAATAGGGATCTCAACCATAATCATAATCATAATAATAACAGTAAAAATAAATCGTGACCTCACGCGAAAACGTACTCTATCGACTTTCCGTTCATGACCGGAATTCTGCGTGGAAGCCATGTGACACCTGCGAGGTTTTAATTTTAAGTTGTTCTCGCAGCTTGGCTCACTTGTGCAACCGCTCTTGTCAGCCATGTACTCAACGGTGTGATAAATATCACATATCACTTGCTTGGAGAATAATCCACTCGTTGAAACCACACTGTAAAACCAAAAACGAATCATTCTTTTAAAGGACTGGGCATAATTATGCGTTATGTGGTGTTTTCTTGTTTGATCACGCATCGACCGATCGATTGATTTCGCATCGAATTTTATGCTTGTTATCTATATTTATTTACTTATTTTGGTAGGCTTCAAAAAGGTTTTTAGCCATAAAAGTGATCGTGTTTGCTTAGGATTAAAGTAAACATGCCTGATGCTAGTTGTTCAAGTCCTTTTGTTCTTAGTTCTCTCTTAATCTGCAGAACCACGAATAGCTTAAACCTTAGAGATGTGTCACCATCTGTTAAAAACATATCCTTGCAGATTGGAAGGTTTTTGTAAAGTAAGCTGCATCGCAATCTTTCCTTCCTTTTTCGCCAACGACTTTAATTTTTGTAACAGCTTGGATATTAGCAAGAATCACAAGAACGAGTTCTGCATGTGTCATTTCCAGGCAATTCTTTATATTCGACAACACAACTTCCTCCGAAAACTGCTGCCAACATGGACCACCTTTCACACCACAAGAGCACCCGCATGATGTTCCATCTCGTAAAAACCTTTTTACATTGGCGATTATTTCTTCATTTCGGAGCACATCTTAATCGCATTCCACCATGATAGAAGTATGAGTTGAACCGATTGTTGCATTACCTGTCACCTGATTTTTCTCTTTTGTGCTATGCAAATTTCGCAAGGAATGTGGGAACTCATGCGTTATTAATGCAAATATAATATTTTGATCTTCATGTTTTTACCAAGCGATCTCTCCAGGGTGATGTTTTGCACCCTTAAGCCGTAAGTTTAAAAAAAAATTCCTTGGAATTTCAATGCTCTAACCTTTCCTTGTTCGTGGCTGTTTTGTTTGCTGATTTTGATCGCCTATGACTAGCTTGTTAAACAAAATAATTATTTTCACGTGAGTTGTAATGTTAGCGGTTCACTGCTGACCTTTACAAGCTTCTAAAGTAGCGAAATTATGTGTTTCAAAATCTCACAGTTGTTCATAGCCGTGATGCAAACATGCCTGTTTCATTTGTTACTCGTTGTGGTGTCTCAGTTCTTCTGAGCACAGTTTTGCACTTTTCGTTTTTAAGGTCAGGTTTTGTCCAAACGACTGTAATTTTTTAAGGGCTGTTTGCGTTAACCCGTGAAACCATAGTAACAGAAACAAAACGTTGACCCACTCATGCAAAATTTTTTTCAGCCACGTAAAATTTTCTATTACTCATGTGGGATTTCTGAGAACCTGTTTGGTCCTGAGGTGTCACTCGTTCACTCGACTTTTCAACCCGCGAGCAACCCCTGAGGGAGCTGTGTGAAAACCCTGTTTCCTGGAAAGTCGTTAGTGTATGTTTTCCCACAATTTATAGAAAGTATTACAAATGGTTTACTATACAAATTTAAGAACGAAGCTAAGAATCAAAAACTAATTTCAAATTCTGATTTGTCACTCCAGCTAACCCTGCGAAAAATATTTCCACCATTTGCAACCTCCAATTTAAATACCACCAGTCTCTTTCAAAATGAAACATCTAAATCACCACTTTCCTTTCCAGAAGAGCAGACCTGGAGAGAAGATTGAGGACCAAGAAAACCTGGAGCCGCTGTCAAATGAGGCTGAATCATGGTCTTGTATGGACCAAAAGAGTGAGATGGCAGAGGAGGTGGGAAAATCCAAGGATGAAGGGCCAGTAGAGAAAAGCAACGAACTAGAGTTAAATATCGATACTACGACCTTGCCAAATAATGTCGCTGACCAAGTTGTACATTACTTGCAAGATCTCCGACTGAAAGATGACATCAAAACAAAAGAAGTCATTTTAACTCTGTGGGATTTTGCCGGCCAACATCTTTATTATGCTGCACATTCCGTGTTTCTTTCTCAGCGAGCAGTTTACGTCTTGGTGTATAATCTAAATAAAGACTTGTTGGACGAAGCAAAGCCCTGTTGCAGACAGGGAGTTAATGAGATTTTGTTGGACAACTTTAACAATGAAAGCAATTTAGATAATTTGTTGTCATGGTTGGTTTCGGTGCACAATATTCGATCCGTTGCTGTTGATACTAACAAAAACCCTAAGAATCAAAAAAAGAAGTTGCCGTATCTCCCACCACCAGTGATTATCGTAGGAACACATGCCGATCAGCCTTTTGAAGACGTGAAGACCACGGAAAAGCGCATCAAAGATAGAATTTTAGGCAAAGAGTACGCGAAGCATGTCATAACGACATATTTTGCTGTTAACAACACGGCTGAGAACGACGAAGGCGTCCAAAAGTTGCGGCAGAAAATCATGGAAGTGTTAAACAATGAGCCATACATGGGTGAAGAGGTGCCGCTTAGGTCAGTATGGTGCCCGTCGATCTTTTTTCTTTCATTTTGCTAATCTCGGAATAGGGAATAAAAATCTCCATTACCATTACCAAGAGTCGCTGTCTTTTTTCTTCAGATTTCGAAAGTGTTTGAGTTTCTATCATTTGCCGAGACAGTTTTAAGGTTTGGTGTAATTTCTAGTCAGACTTTTTACGATGTGGGCATTTTTTTTGTTTTACTTTGCGACCACTACTTCTCGCATTCAAAATCGACAGCTAAAGATTAAAAGAGCTACAGTAGATCAAGGAAAAAGGATTTCAGTTGACCTTTAGTTATGGCATGTGCGTAGTGTAGGGGATATGGCTCCGGGATTGCATCTCAGCGCTCTGGGTCGAATCCCAACTCATGTGCTCCAAAGTTGACTCAGTTTTCCATCCATTCGTGGTGGCTAGAATGAGTACCAGGATCACTGTGATCAAGTTGTGCATGCGACGGGATTGGAATACTGCCCTCCCCTGCCATAAGTTACAGTAGAAGCTGAAGAAAACTGAGGAGCCTTCAGGTTGCCTTTGACTTTCGTCGGCCTCTTGTTCCCTTATCTGACAATCAGAAGTACTATTAGAGACAAAGCAGACCCTTATTGTTTCTGCCAAAACGAAAAACATCTTTCACTAATTTAAGTTACCTACGTCATTCTTGTGTCTCATTGTTATATTCAGGTGGTTCTATTTTGAAAAAGTTGTCGAAGCTCTTGTGGCCAAGTCAATGTACCACATGGACCTTGATCAGCTTCTCCCTGTCATTAAACAAGTTTGCTGTATTGATGACGAGGACGAAACAACAGCCATGCTTAATTTCTATCATGACCTTGGTGTGATTGTGAAGCATGGGCGGACTGTAGTGCTGAAGGCGCAGTGGTTGATCAACTTATTCAAGAAATTAATCACTGTTCCGTGTTATGAAAAGGCTGTAAGTGAATTTTGCTATTTTGGCATTTCTAATCTACGCCCAAGAGAAGCAAATTATTTTTGCCGTGCTAAGCAAGCAAAACGTCAAGTGACCACTATTTCTGAGGGGAGGGCGTGTCAAGTTTCTGACTGACTGGCGAGGGAAATGCAATCAGTCTACGAGTGTTAATAAAATGCAGAAAACATATTCAAAAAGCACTTTGTTTTTCCATACTTCTCCCGTGGTTGTCGAAGAGTACAGGATTTCAACCAGTCCTCTGGCATTGCCAAAGAAGAGTCTGGTTGCTCAAAGTTGTCTTTCCCGTTAAAGCTTAAGTTTCATGTGTCATTTGCATTGTTTTATGTACTTGATTGTCAATTGTTAGGCCACGTATGTTGTGTTCTAGGATGAGAAGAAGATCATCTGGACCAGTGGAGAATCATGATTTTAGTTTCCGTAAATGCTAGCGTTTAATAAGAATATTGTATAGAAGCAAGCATGATATTTTGCTTGTTATGTTGTACTCCTCCTTCTCTGCCACAGAGATGCAAACTTGTGCATGTTAATGTTGTTTGTCTTTTTATGACCCATCCTTGTGCTAATTGACGTTTCCGTCATACTTTTAGGATCCTTTGCACGTGAATTGTTGGCAAGAACTCCAAGATAAAGGCATTCTAAGGACAGCTCTTGTCAATCATGTTTTTGCTGATCTTATTGAGAAAGGCCTCCTAAAACAGGATATCCTTAAAATGATGGAACTCTATGGATTAATCGCCAAATTTTCCTCAGAGATGTCAACTTCAGAAAACGAAGAAGAGCCACTCTACTTCGTACCAACACAGTTAACATCATCACCATCCGAGCTTTTCGAGATCAAGCCGTCTAAACGTGACCCATGCCCACTCTTTGTGCATTTTCTCGATGGTTTTGTACCTCATGGGCTCTTTCCACAGTTTGTGTCAAGATGCATCAGTTGGTGCTCCGAAAATGGGTTCAAGGAAACTCCTAAACTGTTTAATAATGGGGCCAGGTTTTTACTTGGAAAGCAGATTATACTCGCCCTAATTTGCAGAAAACGTTTCATCAAGGTTGTTTTAAAGAGGCGTCAGTG
This sequence comes from Montipora efflorescens, assembly GCA_014634505.1. Classification (NCBI taxonomy): domain Eukaryota; kingdom Metazoa; phylum Cnidaria; class Anthozoa; order Scleractinia; family Acroporidae; genus Montipora; species Montipora efflorescens. The sequence continues at coordinate 360,998 of BLFP01001971.1, forward strand.
TCCACTCCAACCGTCATCGAGCAATGCTTCAAATAAAATGGCCGTCGAAGTTCGCACTTTCATTGAGAGAACCTTAAATGGCCTCTCACAAGACCTTCCTTGGCTAAGTAGTCTTCGGTATGAGTTAAGTGTGGCATGTACGCATTGCCTGCAAAGTGGTCGCATGTTTTCCCAACACAGGTCTCGGAGATTTGGCCAAGACGATTCCCTTCATCTTCTCAAGGTACTACCTTGTGGAGAGCTGGCCAGTTGCATGGAGAATTTTTCGGATGAAACGGTAACAGTTCCAGGACTGGAGGAGTGGTTTGAACTTCAACATCCTCAGGTACACTTAATGTGGTCTCTAAAATTTAAAGAAGAAGAGTGATTTAGGAAAGTTGATATGATCAATAATTGGGACCAGTTTTTCCAATCAATCAATCAATCATTTATTTACCCATGTAACGTGTTATGGGCTTGAAATCGTGCTGAAAAACAGGGTGTCTACAAAATGAAGACCGAAGACCCTAGACCCAAGACCTAAATTAAGCTGAAACGCATCGTTCAGCACTAAAACAGTAAAATGGATAGGGTTTTCGTTTCGCAGAAATGCCCCCCTCAAACTACAAAACGAAGACCCTCGCTAAAACGCTTTTGTTACGAAAAATAGTATTGCGTGACGAGCGTTACTGTCTAGAATCTTCGCGAGAGTTCGTAGTTTGTTTATATTTAGGTTTGTACGTAAGCGTTTCTAAATCGGTGTGTTTTGTAACCTTTCTATAATTAGATTGATTACTAATTTAGAAAGTTCCAGAAGTTTCTTGTCAGAGTATATAAGTAGACGAGTCCAAGCGGAGTGTTTTTCTAACTAGTTTTTCACAAGCGAAGAGAGTTGGCGTTGGCCGTGTTTACTCAAGTGTGACAGAAGCTGTGTTTATTCAAGTTGGCGGAGGCCGTGTAAGTTTGTCGAGTACGTGTTATTTAGAGTTTTACTTCGTGGAAACTACGTTCATTTTTGGAATAAATCTTCTTGTTGTTGTTCCGACAACCCTGCGTTCAGTTTAGTTTGCAAGCTACCTTTCCTCAAAGCATTCGAACTCGTAACAGCTTTATTTCACGCTAAAACAGTGAAATTGATAGGGTCTTCGTTTTGTAGAAATGTTCCCCTCAAACTACGAAACAAAAGGGACTTTAAGCACCAATGACGGCGACGGCAACGGCGACGTGGGTACGGAGCGGAAAGACTGGGGAGAAAACGCCGTTGTGGCGCGAATTCTGAATATTAAGCACTTGCCAAATCTTCAGAGGTGACGGCAAATTGTTTGCAGACTGAATAACTGTATTTTTCTCATCATGCCTTCTTTAAAAATGGCTAGAAATCACCTTCTCATAAGCCATTACGAAGGGATTGTAGATGACGAAGAATTTCTTCTGTTATATGACATCAACATATCACCAAATCTTGATTTACCGTACGATTTGTACGAGCGTTTTGACTTTCATGAACAATAAGTGTTGTCCTCTCAGATTATTCTTATGAACTCCTCTACCTTACACAACTTTAACTGTGACCTTGTGGTATAATCAGGTATCCTTAACATTTAGAAGCAAACGCTGGAGACCAGGTAAAGGATCGCGAACTTCAAACAAAACAACACAATCTCCATCGCTTCAGTCTCATTCACTTTCGAGAAGCCAAAATCGTGGTTAAGCAACAATCACTCAAAAAAAGAACACCTCTTAACTATCCTTCGACTTCATGGAGGTCAGTAGATTTTCAAAACACCAACATATTCAAAAACAGGCCGAGAAAATGAGTTCTTTACTACTCACGTTTTCACACAACGGCAAATTCCCTCTCTTCACATTGCAACATGGCGGCTACGTGAGCGCATTTTTGCGCAAGACATGCGCGTTTGGTAGTTTGGGTTTTCCCAGTAGCCTCTCCCGTCGCCGTCGCTGTTGCCGTCATTGGTGCTTAAAGTCCCTGAAGACCCTCGCTAAAAAGCTTTATTTCACGCTAAAGCAATAAAATCGATAGGTCTTCGTTTTGTAGAAATGCCCCCCTCAAACTACAAAACGAAGACCCTCGCTAAAAGGGCTTTCGCGCTGAAACAAAATCGATAGGGTCTTCGTTTTGTAGCAATGCCCTCTTCAGACTACAAAACGAAGAGCCTTGCTCGATGCTAAAACAGACGAATTCAGCTTCAAACTACTGTTTATGTCATGCAAAAAGAAACGAATGCTTTTAGTTAGAGGGCTTTTCCATATTAAGGCTTCAGTTACCGGCCCTGGCACACGTTTAAATGTTTGCTGAGTAATTGTTGAGCGAAACTTCTGTTGCCATTTCAAGGTCTATATCCATTTCGCCGGTAAAATTATAAAATAGTAAAAGGTAAAAACTATTAAAATGTTTGACTAAACGTTTTCGATCTTGCGATCATCTTCAGAGTGATTAAATTGCATAAACCGACTGTTTTATGTTTGTGGTTACGTAATACCAGTTCCCATGGGGTATAGGGTAAGGTGGAATGACTGGACTTGTTTATTTAGGACTGGTTTGAAGTGTGCGATGTAAAATGCTTCTTTTATTTTTCTCTTTGTCCATGAGTGAGCCGAAGTCAAAATGTCCCATGTGAATTTGTGTTCGGGGAATTTGTGTTCGTTTGCCACAGAATTTGAATCCTTGGTCCATCGTGTGGGAAACACTATTGAACAAGAAGAATTAGAGGATTTTCATCATTTCCTCCGCACCTCAACAAACATTTTCACAAAGAACATCTACAACACACTGGACAACACGTGGAAATCACTTCGTGGGCTATCAGAGAATCCAAACATTACGGTATTGCGTGGGGATAAGGATTCAACAGTGGTTATTATCCCTAGAGAAGTTTACATCAGAAAACTTGAAACCATGATTGAAGAAGGTATCAGTCAAGGAAAGTATGAAACTACAACTGACTGCACACTGTCAGACCTGAAATCCTTCCAAGACTTCCTCTACCGTAAGTTCAGGAAAGACTCTCCCACAACCCTGGATCTCACACAAATCCGCCCAGTCTCTAATCAACCAGTTCGTCTTTATGCCACAGCAAAAACCCACAAGTTTGAGGATCACAAACTCATAACAACCGAGAACCTCAAACTTAGGCCCATCATCAGCACCTGTGGAACTTATTTTTACGAAACGGCTAAAGCGCTTGCAAAATATTTAGCACCACTCGCAGAGAAACATCACACTATTAAAAACACACTTGATTTTGCGGATAAACTCAACGATCAAACGATTGAAGAAGATGAAATTGTTGTCTCCTATGATGTCACATCCTTGTTCACTGAAATCCCCTTGGACGAAACCATCAACCATATCATTGATCAAATTTATAACCAACATAAACTGCCCCAGATTGCACCAAGGCCAATTTTCAAAAGGCTTTTAGAAAGAGTCACCAAAGGCACCACTTTCACCTTCAACGGGAAACTGTACAAACAAGTAGACGGCTGCAGCATGGGAAACCCTGTTTCACCCACATTGGCAAACATCTTCATGTGCAAATTGGAAGCCGATGTTGTAACACCTTTAAACCTTCCTTTCTACAGCAGATATTTAGACGAATGTTGCACAAAAAGGAAAGCCAATGCCCCGGACATTCTTCTTGAAAATCTCAACAGTTACCATCCAAACATCATGTTTACAGTAGAAGAAAACCCGGATCACTTCCTGGACACTGCCTTTACCCATCAAGAGGGAAATTTTATTACTTAAGTCCATCAAAAACCAGGGAAACTACAAGTACACTGGAAATCGGCCATCCCACATAAATGGGAACGCAACACTATCCTAGGTGCACTCCACAGGGCAAAACGAATAGCCACCAATTGGCAAGAAGAAGTACAAGCTATCAAACAATGTTTCATCCGATCTGGATATCCTGCCAAATTCGTTAATGAGGTTATTAACCATCATGAAAACCCAACGGCAAGAGATGATGAGACGATTATCCCTGTTCACTGGTTTGGTGAAAGAACAAAAATCGGCATTCAACTACCATTTTGTAGGAGAAATGAATTTGAAAGTAAGAAATTCATGACAAAACTTAACAAATACACCAAATGGACATTTAACTTCCATATTTTGTGGCAAACGCGCAAGATCGAAACTCTCTTCAAACTCAAAGACAAAAACATTCATCCATCACACGTAATATACATAGGCACGTGTACTTGTAATCAAGCTTACGGCACGCAATCTGGAAGTATGTGTCAACGAACATTCCGATATAAACAAACAATCGGAACCGGCCAAACACCTAAAGAAACACCCCGAACACAAATTCACATGGGACATTTTGACTTTGGCGCACTCATGGACAAAGAAAAATAAAAGAGGCATTTTACATCGCACGCTTCAAACCAGTCCTAAATAAACAAGTCCAGTCATTCCACCTTACCCTATACCCCATGGGAACTGGTATTACGTAACCACAAATATAAAACAGTCGGTTTATGCAATTTAATCACTCTGAAGATGAGCGCAAGATCGAAAACGTTTAGTCAAACATTTTAACAGTTTTTACCTTTTACTCTTTTACATTTCAAGGTCATTATCAGTTTTAATGAACTCTCCATAATAAACAAATTTCTAAAAAATAAATCTTTGAATTCCACTGCAAGATAAAAATAAGCTCTTCCAATGTATAACCTAGAAATTGTGAACTTCATTTATTGGCTAACTTTGTCTGTTACTATTCAAAACACTCGTAATGATATGCAAAGTTGGAATACGCTAAAACAACGAGTTTTTTATCCCTAACTCGACAAGTTCACGGGCGCTTACGTCACTGTTAAATACCAGTTTGGCGCGAAAATTTATCATTCTACATAGTAGCTCAGTCTTCCAGCGGACACTGCAGAGGCGAATGGCCCACCCTTCCTACCCAAAATCGCGTGGGTCGTGTCACCAGCTACTCCTAAGCCAAGCAGCTTGGCTCAGACCGCTGATCAATATTTTTCCCCATACATTATTACAACTGAGCATGAATATGAATGTTTTTGAATAAAATACTGTTCGTAATAAGAACTGTTAGATGACAGCCGCCATATGCGACACTAGGGAGCTTAAGCAACAACGACAGCGAGAACGTCATCTCAAAATATATATTCTAGTTATTGAAATCACTTTGTGACTGTTTCAACCTTATAAATATGACAAGGGTATGGTAGTTCCTAAAAAATAAAACTGGTCGGAACGGCGCTTAATTTAGGGGAGAAAATGAAAGTTTATCTTTAAGTGCTGACGATCTTCATAAAACCTCAAACTTGGCTATTTCACGTTGTTGTTTTGCTGACGACGGTAAAAAAATGGACAAAAGTGAAAAACGCACGTGCAGGGCATGCAAAGCTATTGTTTTTGCCAACTTAATATGCAAATTTGTGACGTTCTCGTTGCCGTCGCCATTGTCGTTGCTTAAGCTCCCTATTAGAGAGTTTACACAACAGGACGGCTGGAAGACTCAGGACGGCAGAATGACGAAAAAATGTAGCGCGAGACTGTGCATTCTCAATCGTACTCAACATTTTTTCGTCATTCTGCTATCCTGAGTCTTCCAGCCGTCCTGTTGCTCAAAGCTCCGTACTATCAGGAGACGTTAAAGTGCTACTGTGACGAAATTTGCATCTTCCCTATCTAAGCCATTTTGGCACATAAACACGTAGTCTATGCGAGAAGAAGAATGCTGTTTACCATTTTCAAATATCTGTTTTTGTTCTGGAGATATTCAAGTTTTCTTAATATGCAAATTAGCCAAGTGATGACGTCATAAACCCAACCAAATTTTGATCAAGTATGATGGAGAAAGATATCTCAGCCAATTTGTATCAGAAGTGCTTGGTTCTTTGCACTAAGATTCTAGTAGATGTGTTCCACAATATGAGCATACCATTTTTGTTACCATGGAAACATACTGAGTTCCAGACCTCCCTGACATTAAGAGCTTTGCAGACCACCTTTGGCGTTCTGTTTTGATATTTGCAAATGGTGCCTCATCTGCATGGTCCTGCCACCATATAAAGATGTTAGGTCATGTTTGTGGCCTTAGTAAATGTATTTCTAGCCTGAGATCACCAAAATATTGAAATCAGGTTGGAGGGGACTGGAAAAGAGTGAGTTGCCATGGGAACCAATTTCTTTACAGTCATAGGTGTGTTGCCTTCAGAACTATTAGCTCACCAAGTTTCAATGGTCTCTGTTGCAAATTGACCGAGATAGCTCTATTTATATTCTTGATGTTCTATTGGGTTGGGTGAATGACGTCATCAGCCTTTCATTTGCATATTTAACACATTTTTCAAACTTAAATATCTCCGGAACCAATGCAGATATTTCCAAACGGTAAACAGCATTTTTAATGTATTATGGTACTC
>BLFP01001971.1:372402-384902 GCA_014634505.1 Montipora efflorescens
AATGGTACACGGTATAAAGATCTCTGTAAGAATCACATGGGAATGTTATGGAGGGTTTTAAAACATTGAGAACCCTTAACTTATTACATATCAATTTGCTTATGGACCTAAATCAAAATATTTTGAAAACAGAACAAACGTGCTCGGACTTTCTAACAAAGGCCCCCCAGTTGCAGCCGTACAATATAAGTACCAAAAACAGGAATAAAATGAAAAGGGTCTTAGGTTTCCGGGTCTTAGTTTTCCGGATCTTAGTTTTCCGGATCTTTAGTGGGGTATCTGGAAAATTAAGACCTGAGACCTAACACTTAACCCGAAATATTCCAAAATGATGGCTGTTGGAGCGAAGCAGATTCCCTTAAATTGTACTACATTCGGATGCTGAATCTGCCTTTTTTGCGAAAACAGTGTCACCAGCGCGATTTGCAGTGTTCCTCGCCAAAAAGGACATGTGACCCTGTTGACCTTTGAATTGGTTTACATGGGCTCACGACAGAGGTTGATCAAAGAAAAACCCGTCGTTGATTTCCAACAGGACGTAACACCTGACTGCCAATAATTTCCAAAGAACAAATGAACAATTTGTTCAGTTACAGGGGAAGCATTTTAGAACAACGATTTATTTTTCCTTTCTGATGAAATGCGGGATTGTCATGCCGCCTTGACTTGCCTGGCGTGACATTTGCGGTTGTGGCATAAAGAATTATCAAGCGCCACTAGATTTTCTTCCAACGTTGTCATTATAAAGGCTTATTGTCGTCTCAAAATCGAACTTACTTTTTTTGATATACAAAATATTTCTTTCAGGAATACAGGGTTTTTTAGTGCCGTTCTTTTCTATGGCTTATTTACTGCTTTGTGCGTGATTTATTCCTGATTTCCTTCGCATTTATTTATTATATTTTTGCGCCTTTTTAAACGGCCCAGGGATTGCTGTGAGAACTAAAATGAAAAGGGTCTTAGTTTTCCGGGTTTTAGGTCTTAGGTCTTAGGTCTTAGTTTTCCGGAAACCCGCCAATGATGGTGTGACAGTGAAAACCGGCATGAGGTGAGGAGAAATGTCTACAAGACTGTCTTCAAGTTTAGCAGAGAGCCCTGAAATTCGGAGTGGTTACATTACTCTGATATGACGTGTCAATTTCTTGACTCAATTTATTGAATGGTAAGCGATTTTAATTTTGACTTCGATGAAAATAATACAAACCTTGACGAAAATGTTCAGAAAATGTTGCTGGCAAATTTTTGGGTCGCTCACAGCCTCGGATTCTAAGAAAAAGTACTCGTAATAGGTTTGGATTGTAAATGTAATTTGAGCGGTTAGTCACACCATTTGGCGCACTTAAATAAAAACATACTATTAAGCGAGTTGCTGTGATTTTCCAAGTTGCCCCAAAGATTAATGCTCATAATTCATTTTCTGCTTGGTGATCTCGAAAAGAGGTTTGGATCACTGCTCGCCCTTGCCAGTAAATGCTCAGTATTCACATGCTCGCAAAACCCATTTTCCAGCATGCATGTTTCTTCACTTGAGTTAAGTCAACTTTATGATAGACATAAATTAATGAGCATCAAAAGGTTCACGTCAATGGTTCTTTCACACTTGAGATCTGCCAGAAATCCAAACCCAACGTATTGATAATGCAATTAATTAATTTTTGAAGAGAAATTTTTTTTCCATGGCGTGAATTATTTCACTGCCCGGCGTGAGCTAGTTCACGGTGGTAAGATAAATTTTCACACCGAGTTCACGCTGTTTTAAAGGAATTTCACGGAATTTCAGCTTGCTTTATGTAATTTCACGGTTGTCTGTCGTGAAATCGCCATCATCGTAAAATTCTCATAAGCTCCCCTTTTCACATGAATGGTCATAATTATTAAAATTTTAGTTATTTTTATTTTTTATATTTTCGTGTTCTATTGCTGCTGAGAACGAGCGGAAACAGACCTCAAACGAGAGTTGAGGACATATAACGATGAATGATCGTTTTTCTGATCATAATAAAACATGCAATTTTTGGTACAGCTCTTTTCATATGTGACACAATATCTGTTATTAATATTTATCGTCCTTTGTCAAGGATAAAATGAGAGGATTTATTAGTTTGCCGGCAACAAATCTGATGTCACTGGCGTGTCCTGAAAGATAGAGATTTCTTTTTCATTGCAGACCGAGGAGGAGGAAATGGACAAGTCTTCAGAGCCAGAAGGTATGCCAAGCCTTAGTCCACTTTTGGTGATTGCCCCTTGCACATTGTAAGATAGCGGAAAGGTTTCTCTCTTCATTGAGGTGGGGTAACTTGCATTTCAAAATGCCAAGTGACTCTAACCATTTTATTTATTTGTCAAATTTGTGAATGTTGTGCGATGAAAGGCATAAATTGAAGAGGCAGTGCGGCCCAGTGATTATGGCGCTTGTCTTGAAATCCGGAGATCCTTGATGCAAGACACACTCTGGCCACCAGTTGAATTTGATCCTGGTGGTCTCTGGTTCAACTTCTTGGCTGCACTTAAGGTTGTGGTTGCTGTTGTGTTCTGTTGTCTGTCATTTGCTCGGGGATGTTAGCCTCTAGGCTACTCTGAAATCCGAACTGAAATAAAGTTTGCATGTTTGCATGCATGATAGGAGGGTCTAAAATAGGACTTTCTTATCCCACCATCCCGCCTGTTTCGAACATCTCATTCCGATCCCACTTCTCAAGTGTGCATTTCTTTTTGGACTAGACGTGATTTTCGAGAGATAATAGGGCCGTTTATACGAAAGAAAACAAGCCGCGGCTTACATGAGGTGCGAAGACCCCGTATAAATGGTACAAAATCTACGTCCACAGCTTTCTCAAGCCACGGCTTATCCTGGCCTGCGAGTTTATACTCGCTCGTATAAATAGTTCCTTTCTCGTATTATGTACGCCGCGGCCAGAGTAGGCCGCGGCTTTTTTTGTCTCGTATAAACGGCCCAAATGTGTTGTAGCCTCTTTCTTTATTCATGGTATAGACAGGAGACACTGGGTTAAGTCTGGCATATTTAGCCTCCTTTGGGTAAATTCGTTTGGATCGGAAAACAGCTCATGAATCCCAGCGAAGAACTTTCGTTACACGTAAATGAAAGTGAAGCAGTGGGTCCGCAGAAAGACTAGTGAAATGTGGGGCATACTGGGAAACATCTGTACTTTAGAATATTCAACATTTGTTCTCACTGCCATCCTTTCCTAAGGTATTCCAATCATGTACTGAAGTGAATAAATATTTCCAACTTCATGTCGAGGAAGCAAAAACACCATGGCCAGAAATTTTTGACATTTGATCCCGCATGGCAACAGTGGCTTTTCCCAATCGTTTTCAAATGGCGTACAAAATTACAAAGCTTTGAATGAGAAGCGATGGAATTATGGGAAAAATAAAAACAATTACTGTCGTCTTCCAGTTTGCCAAAATCGAGCATTATTCAACGACATTTCAGCGCCACATTAGGTTAAAAATTTTATGCGAAAATTAATTCCATACCTTTCCTTTGGAAAAATATCAATCAACTTCAGATCCAGTCAAGGCCTTACAAATCACTGACAAAAGAATCAAAGATGACATATTTGATAGGAAATATCAAAAAATCTAAAGATGCCACATAATTAGCCAAAATCGAGTCATAAAATACTGATAAAATCCTATCTTGAAAAAAAAAGTCTGATCTTCGCCTTATAAATTTACCTTTCCTTTGGGTTGTTAAAAGCCGTACCCAATGAAATAAGTCCAGAAAAAAAAAGGTCGACATGTCACGCAGTTTCAGTTCTGTTCCATGCTAAAGAGGGCAACAATTTCTCGGTCTTTAGGCTGTCGTCTTGCACGAAAACCTTGCATATTTGGTATCAAAATTTTCAGCAAAAGCCAGGATTTTTAAGCCTGCAGTTTTCTAGGACAGCAGCTTAACGTTATGCCCCCGATCGTTCTTGAAAGCAGTCTCAATCTACCTTAGCAAATCCGTAGTAATATCTTGAGCTGGCTCCCAGCTGCAAGCTGCTAGTGACCATCCTATCCATTTCAGCAAGTATTCGTAACTCTGGAATCACAATACACGTATGCATCACTCAATACACAGAAGACATGAGCTTTAATACGGGAAGAACAAGCCGGCTCGAGAGATAATACATGACGCATAAGAAACAACACAAGACTTACCGAACCACACACACACCCAGGAATGACTGACACCTTTCCAATTCGTCAAAAGTAGGGTTTTTTCACCCTACGTTGCCTTAATTGAAAGACGACTGTGTATTTCTGGTCGGACCGAGTCAAAAAATCAAACATTTATTACACCTCACTGGGCAGCCAAACCGAGGTGTCACTCAGTGGTTGTGACCGAGTCTGCCGTGACAGTATTTGAAGTGGGAATGATCTTGTCACTCCTGGTAACCTCTCTCTGGTACAGATAGCCCGGCAGTGTACCAGCCCGAGCCATTGTTCCTTCTTGGCTTACACTTCTCTATCGTACATAGGCGCCATATGTTTTGGCCCAATCTCGCATCCTTGCAATTTTTTCGTGTCGAACAGGCTAGGCCAAGCGTCTGTTTAGGTAGCGGATACCATGATCCTCGACTCGTATAGTAATGTACTGCGGACCAATAGGGTATTCATTTTAACTGTGTGCATATACCAGTGGGTTGAAAAAAATCTGCATTTTGGCGCAATTCCGTCACAGTTCCCTGCAACTTTATCACCATCAATTTCATATTTTCCTTTAAGTCGTTGCCATTTCAGCAAGGGGAAATTTTCAGGATCAGAGATAAGATTTCCCCTTAATGTGGAGTAACAGTACTAGTATGAGGAGCTGTGCACTGGAGCGATTATGACAGGTGTGGCCTTTAAACCCGACAGAGAAAGTATTTCATCTCCAGCAGTGTTGACAACACAGAGACTGCATACATCATTAAGTTAACGTCATTCAACTGTTATCAGGTGAAACGTTTTTCAAATTCGCTAACTAGTAATTCAATGGCTTCCTTTGCCAAAATCGGACAGGACTCTTAAGTGCGTCTTTATCGGTGTTGATTGTTGAGAACTCAACAGTAGAAAAAATCACTTGGGTAAATGAAGGTCTTCCATCCCATTTCCCGTACATAATAATCAAGAATGCCCGCATCCCGCCATAAAAAATCCTGAACTTCCCGCTTCCCGCTTCCCGCCTGCCTCTATTTATCCCGCATCCTGCCAACAAACCTACTTTCATCCCACATCTCGCCAGAGAAAAAAAGGCTTATCCCTTATCCTGCATCCCGTCAACCCTATGTTAGGCCCTCTGATAGCAGTGGATGAAGATGTTGCTTAAAAAACTTATTGAAGAAGAGTTGACAATGGCTTTGGAAAGGACGTCTCGGTAACTACTGTAACCTTGAGCTAAAAATGTAAATATAACGGCGTCCTAGTGTGGTACAAATGGTCATAAATGTAAAAGTAAAAGTAATAAATTAAAATATGTACATTGAATATGTTAATGAGAGCATTAGCAGTGAAATGCTATGAAATTGAGGCAGGAACTGTATAAATAGCGTGGCAAGATTCTACAAATTCTTTTAGATTTTTAAAAGAATGTGGGAACGATACGTAAAATCTTAATAATAATTCTTGGCACGGAATTGTTACAGTTCCCACCACAATTTGATAGCATTTCACTGCTAATACTTTCATCAACACATTCATTGCAGATATTTTAATTTCTTCATTTTGCTATTACATTCACACCACACTGGGACGCCATTACATTTACATTTTTAGCTGAAGAAGGTTGCAGTAGTAACCGAAAAGTCCTATTTTTTATTTATTTTTTACTTTTAAAAGTTAGTGTCAACTCTTCGTAATTAATTTTTAACAATGCCTGGCTACAAACAAAACATTTTAAAGATGTTGCTTGCTCGGTTCTACCAGTCGGGGTGACTGTGAATGAAATCAGTTATGTAGCAGCTTTCGCAACCTGGTATTGTTTGGGTTTAGTCATTGTTTCAATTGTTTAATCTTTTGTTTTTGGCTTGGGTATCGAGCCAGTCGCATTATTCGTTACGAGAGCTGCTACATGAGTTAATGAAATCAGATCAAATAATGTTATGCCGGAATATCCCGGGCAAACCTCTCGGATTGGAGTAGAGAAGGAAAAAACTCAAACCATATATAATGATGACTCCAAGAATCGCACTGACAGGCATTAAGCAAAGATAAATGTTCTTGCCGATGAGCTAACCGTGCTTGCCATTGAACCTTCTCTCATTGCTTTTACTCTTCAGATTTGGACTTAAGTTTTCCATGTAAGTCTGGTACTCCTTCAATCGATGATCTTTCTTGCATTGCACAAAACCTTGGTATGTCATGGAAGTGGGTTGGCCGACGTCTCCGTGTCCCAGAGCATGTATTGGATCAAATTCAACATGACAACACTGAACTCTCTGAAAAATGCTTCCGTGAGTATAGGCGTTTAGGAGAGGACGCCAAAATCAATTCATCAAAATTTAAAATGCACTTGCGTAGTGACCAGAGCCATTGTTTTAGTCAAATAGCCAATAGACCTCTTTGCAGATAGGGCGGTCATTTTGATTTCTATTGTTTCAAATGGCTAGTATGGGATGCCCAGGGGACAAATACGTAGTAATTTGCCCCCTGAGCATCCCATAATGTCTTTCGAAACAATGGAAATCAAAATGGCCACTGTATCTGCAAAAAGGTCTATTGTTCCTGGGGTTCTTGTTGTCCCTTAGTTTCCTAATGGTGTGTAACGCGCAAATTCGTTGCATTTCCAGATCAGATCAGATATCAGATCAGATAAGATCAAATAATTTTTTTAACTCAACTCACACAACAAAAAAGCAAGAAGTAAAAAGTTGAGATTTACAAACAACTAAAATTATGAATAAAGGAAATTTGGTACAAATATCAAGAATAATGACTGAGTTGGAATCATCCAAGTAGCAGAATCTAATGAACCCACCAAAAAAGAAAAAGAGAAAAACATACATACAAGGTAAACCCAGAGATAATTTCATTCTTCAGGATAAAAAATATTTCTTCGTACGCTAGGCTAGTAATTAAGGAGTAAGAGAATTGAGCATAGAGTTCTTGAGGGTGTTACGAAATAGTGAAAGAGAATTTGATGTAGTAACAGATGAGGGCAAAGAATTCCAAAGACGAGAGCCAGTGAATTTTAAGGAACGTAAACCATTTTGAGTAATGTTAACAGAAGTGACACAAAGATGGCCATCACAAGACTGGCGAGTGAAGTAGGAGTGAACAGAAGAGGCGAAAGTAAAATATTCATGAAAAGATGGAGGTAATTTAATGATATTGTTAGTGTCAAGTAAGTTGGGAGATTTAAAGTGTACCTAAACTCAAATATTTCTCCTTACTAGTACAAATCTCCCCATCCAAAGCAAACATATGTCACCATTGTTACCCAGAATTTCGCTTTTTCTGTGCCGTGCAAGCCACGTACCCACGACTGTGATGTGAGAGGCATGGGTCTATTCTCCATTTTACGTCACAAACTGTTTTGCATTCCTGTTTTCAAAGACATTTTCCATTGCAAAACAGTTTGTGACGTAAAATCGAGAATAAACCCATGACCCTCACATCACGGTCCTGTCTCGAGAATGAGCTCATGCCAGCATATGTGAAGGCCTTATCCAGTAACAAGGACATCGTACTGACCGGGGATGCAAACTGTGATCTGCTATTCAAAAACCCTAGGAGCGACGCTCTTCAGTCTTTCTGTGCTTCCATGAACGCCCACCAGTTGATAGACAAACCTACTAGGATTACTATGATGTCACGTAGCCTCTTGGATGTCGTCATGGTGTCTAACAAGGACATAGTCTGAGTCAAGACCAGTGTTGTTCTGGACCTCACCATTAGCGACCACTACCTAGTGTACGTTGTCCTCGATATGAAATTGCCTAAGCCTCCACCTACCCATATCACAACCCGGAGTTTCATAAACTATACCGCTGACCAGTTCTCTGGTGACATTGCAAAAGTACCATGAGAAACTGTGGAACTAATGGACTCAGTGGATGACAGAGTGAACGCTTTTAACAACCTTTTTCTAACATGCGTTGATAATCGTGCCCCAATAAATACTTTCAGAAAGTAAAGCGCAAGTCAAATCTATCCATTACTCCTGAGATCAAGGAACGGATAAGGACAAGGAATAAGCTTCACAAGAGGGCTCGTAAGAGCAGAAGCCATGAAGACTGGAAAGCGTTTGCGGACTTGAGGCAGGAGATTAAACGGTCTATTCGGCAAGCAGAAAGAGAATACTTCACACAACAAGTTATTACCAATAAAGGTAATACTGGCTCCCTGTGGAAAACCATACATCGGGCTCCCTCCGATAACTGACACAAGGAAATACAATCATATTACCCCGGTCTTGAAAGCTCTTGGCTGGCTAGCTATAGAGGAGCAACTTCGGTTGCAGGACGTGACAATAATGTATAAATGTATTAACAACTTAATGCCAGCATATATAAGCTGTAAAATAGGGAAGCGATCCAATGCGCCCGCTTACAATCTCCGCAACAGTGAAGATCTAAACCTGCCAGAATGCTGGACAGCGGCTGCCCAGTGCGGTTTCTTTTATAGGCCAGCAAAAGCGTGTCATAGTCTTAATAACAACACTAGAACTGCTCAATCATTGAGATCATTTAAAAAGTATGCAAAAGCAGAATTAATGAAGAAATAGGATACCGACGTCTCAACATACAACTATAGTACTGTATATTATTACATTGTTAGTTGTTATTAGTGGTAGTAATTTTAAGTCGTTATTTTTATATTTTTATGTCAAAAAAATGTATGTTGTTATAATTTATATCAGTAGTCTTAGTCATAACTTTATATTCATATTAGGGCCGTTTATACGAGAGAGCCAGAGTTAGCCGCGGCTTACATAAGCCACGAACACCCCGTATAAATGGTACAAAATCTACGTTCACGGCTTTCTCAAGCCGCGTCTTATCCTGGCCTGGGAGTATAAATAGTACCTTTCGCGGCTTACGTAAGACGCGGCTTATTTTCTCTCGTATAAACGGCCCTAATATGTCTTACTTTTGACAATATAGCCACGGCCTTGGATAGTTTGAGACTACGTTCATTAATATGCTTTTTACTGGGTTGCCGTATGGCAATCCCAGTCGGAAAGTGGGTGGCATTTGTTGGGTGTTTTTTTTTTCCGTGTCGGTAAGTCTTGCCTGTCAATCCCCTCCTAAGTGGTGTCTTTGTGCATAGAGCCTTCTGCTCGTATTTTCTTAGGATAGAGAGGGTAGTGGAAATGCATAGATTTCTCTGGTGGACACAGTAGAATGATAAACTTAACCTGCAATGGCGTCGAAAGTCATGTAACGCGAATGGCGTTTTAGTGGATCTTTAAACAAAATGTACCCTTATGGAGCTCAATAATGGAAAGTCAGTTGGTTAAACTAGGCAGGCGGTGAAAACAAATACCTGGAATCGTAAAAGCGACGAGTAATGGACTTCGACTTCTATCGCCCGTCGAGTTGAAATCAAAGTGAGCTGTATTTCTAATATTTTACCAAGAGTGTGCTGTAGTTATGTAGAACACTGAAACCAAATGAAAAATTCTCTGGTATAAAAGCGACGAGTAATGGACTTCGATAACAATCTGCTCAGAGGGCACGCTTAAACTTGTGGTGAAAAGAAGTTGTGAGGGAGCTTGAAAATTATCAGAAGCCAATGTTTCTCACTTCCGATTTATTTTCTTCAATCTTTCTGGGTTCAGTACTTTACTAGTAACCACATGTCTTCTCAGGCTATTTACCCAAGACTTCTACCATGGCACTACAATGATAGACAATACCAAAACAATATCATGCACTGTTAGAGCTACATATTATGCAAGGACAACTTGAATCTCGTGGAAGACAACACACAGTTCAGTTGACATTTTATATGGAATAAATCGCTGTGTTACTTCACTACCACACGTAAGCAATACATGTCTATTTTTTCTAAAGATGACAGGAATTTCTTCTTTCTGACAAAAGATTAATTAATAGGCCGGTAGCCAGGTTTTTAACCTCAGAAAAAGATCTGTTTCGTCGTATGACCGTGTGAGGACCTGGGAGTCAAACGGCCTCTTCTGGTATGACTTCTGGGTGACCCCTTAATGGTCTTAATGACCCCCCAACTTGAAAACAATTGTCTGGAACGGTGCACGTACCACAGGCAACCCAGTGTACCCTCACGGAGGGTCTAGTTCCATGTTACATTCACATCAAAAATTACACCTAAGTACTTAGCAGTGTCAAGGTGTTTAATACATTCATCATCAATTTTAACGCAAAAGACTGGTCAGGTTTAAGTTTGTTTGAGCATAGTTAATTTGAGTGAAAGAAGATGAGATCAGTTTTTCAGATATTAAGCGCTAAGCGATTGCGCTTCATCCAGTCAGCAACAGATTTGAGTTCTTGATTTAGAGTTACTTCAAGTTGGTTAAGGTTTCTACTGGAGAGATAAATTTTAGTATCATCAGCAAATAAGTGAAATGTTAGTAGGCTTGAGGAATTTGGCAGGTCGTTTACATATAGTAAGAATAGAAGGGGTCCTAGAATGGATCCGTGGGGAGCACCACTTAGTCTAGTTACTCGCTGAGAAATGGAGTTATGACCATTAAAACATACATATTGCAGTCTGTGGGATAGATAAAATTCAAACAATTCAAGTGCAGTACCTTTTATTCCATAATGGTTGAGCTCAGTTAATAGGATTCTGTGACTGACTGTACCAAAGGCTTTTTTTCAAATCGGTGAATATACCACAACCAAATTCGTTATTATCAATGGACTGGCGAATAGATTCAGTGATCGAAATAAGCGCATGCATAGTAGAAAAATGTTCCCTAAAACCAAACTGAAGTGCATAGAGGATCTTAAATATTTCCAAATATTTATAGAGACGATGATACATAGCTTTTTCAAATATTTTACTGAAATTACAGAGGACAGAGATGGGTCTGTAATTATCTTTATTAAGTCTTGAGCCTTTCGTAAAGACAGGAGTAAAACTTGCTAATTTCAATTTCTCAGGGAAATTACCAGTAGTAAAGGAGTCATTAAGAGGCAGACTGTAAGGGCCGGAAGACTTATTAGCACTCATACTACCAATAAAACTCCAGAATTCATGTGAAGTGACAGGAGACAGAAAGATAAGCTCAGGGTAGTTACCCCTAAGGTATTGTACCCTGTGGGAGGCACGGTGGCCTCATGGTTAGTGTGCTCGACTCCGGATCGAGTTGTCCGGGTTCGGGGCCTGGCCGGGGACATTGAGTTGTGTTCTTGGGCAAGACACTTTACTCTCACGGTGCTTCTCTCCACCCAGGTGTATAAATGGGTACCGGCGTAATGCTGGGGGTAACCCTGCGATGGACTAGTATCCCATCCAGGGGGGAGCATAAATACTCCTAGTCGCTTCATGCTACGGAAACCGGAGATAAGCGCCGGCCTTAATGGGCCTTCAGGCTCGTAACAGAGACTTTACCTTTTTTTTTTATTGTACCCTGAGGTTAAACAAGAGCAGGAAAGAAAAATTGTAATCATGATAGCCGTAGAACAAATGCCACCGTAACATTACAATAATTTATAACAGGGAGGATTGAATAACTACCCTTCTTCTATTCTTAAAAGTTCTAAGGAAAAATAACCTTTTTTCAAATAAATGGATCTATATGTTAGCGATGAGTGGTACACGGATAGTTTGAGGTTATATAATGAAAGAAAGTTCCCATACACTCCTTTTGCTACTTCCGAAAGACAGTTTTGTAGCTCACATCTTCCAGAATGACATTTGGATAAAAATGTGATTAAATATACACTGTGATTTTGCAGAAGTTCTAAGAATCTGGATGGACTCTGCAGATGATACTACTTATCAAATTCTAGCACAAGCATTACAGAACGCTGGGAAAAGAAAGTTTGCTGAGGAGTATTGTGGTCTTCGTTCCTGCAAGAAAAAAAAGGTGGGCTAAGGGTTTTTAACAGCAAACAGGACAAGGAAGACAATATGAGTATCTGAGGATCTTACGACCCGGGCAAACGGCTTCAACATTTGCTTCAACATCTGTTCGATTTTGTTAAACGATGCTGAACGATCTTAACTAATGGAGTGGGAAAACGGTTTGAACATATCATCCTCAAACTCATTAATTATTCATGAGGGCAGCAGCCAATAAATGAGGCATATTTGGGTCACTTGCATGAACCTTGATACCCAATGAACACTCAGATGAATATCTTAAGGGTTTTGAATTACAGTGCAACGCGCCTTACCGTGACCACCCAACAAACTTTCACATTTCACATTGGGGATTTTTGGTCGGTTTTGAAACCACCCCTGTAAGTATTAAGGCCCCATGGCCGTGTGGGTAAAAATTGACTAGCACCAAGGCACTTCTTTTTGGAAGCCTGGGTGCTAATCTGATGAAAGAGAAAGGGCTTGGTATGCTTGAAATA
>BLFP01001971.1:389902-398699 GCA_014634505.1 Montipora efflorescens
GGCAATTACGTACATTCTCACATCTGATAGAACGTTACAGTTTGGAAGGTCATTAAAGTACAATAGGAATGGCAGGGGGCCGAGGATAGACCTAATCGGCTAACTCAATGTTGTACCCAATTCAAACCCTTTGGGAATAAAACGTTTTGTTCCAGGTATTTCCATATCATTTAAATATGAATGCTACATTATCATGCAAATACAATGCACAAAGAATCTTAATCCCGGGAGATTTGAATTGGGTACAACATTGAGTTAGCCGATTAGGTCTATTGAGCCTTGAGGCACCCCACAACGTATGAAACTTGTTTCAGAATTCACATTGTTGATAACTGTAACCTGAGTTCTATCAGAGAGGTAGTCTCGAAAAAGATCAAGACTTGCACCCTTAAACCCACACAGCTCCAATTTTGACGGCTCTCCCCGCCTTCTATAGGAATCACATTGGTTTTAATCCTTTTATCGGACGAATCATTCGAATGGTTTCACCCGGTGCTCAAAAAGCTTCCTGCTGAAATAAGTTTGTTTGTAATAACATGTTATATGAAGAACTGTTTCTTAATACTTGAGATTTCTTTTGTAGAAATTTGGTGCATGCAAGTCGGATTGAAAGTTTTTTGACGCAATTTGGCGTAGATGAAATGCAAGTACATCAGTATTTACGTAAATCTAGTTAGGATTGTAAAAGCTTCCCATGCGATGGTTGGTTTGCAAGTTAAGTCAGGCTGCCTTGTTTAATTGCACAAACAACAGATCTTTAATTAGCTCCTTTGGTTCGTCATCTTTGAGTGGTTTACTTGGCGCATGTCCAGTCATTTTTCAACCCTGCTGTTCAACAATGGTTCCATTAAACTTTCCCGAGCCCACAGTTGTGATTAGCATTGGTTTCATACATTGCTGACCAAAGCTACACAAAAGCTTAAAGGGTAGTTACTTGTTTCTTAAGGAGACTCGAAAGGGTTTGCAACGGGTAACAGCACAGGGTCCAGAGGAGTTTATTTAACGTCTCACCTTGAAAAAATTATATCCTTGTCGCTTAGCACGATTAATTAGCCCAATGGAATCTTTATGAATCTACTGTAAATGATTTCTTCGCTTCTTATCTGACCCAGATCGACTTTGTTGTTCGCCATTTTGAAAATCACTAACCGCAAGCCATCCTCGCCGGTGCAGAGCATAGCCCGATGGGCGACCGAGGGTCTGACCGAGGCACGAAGTGCTGGGTAAAGAATAAGCCAACCTTGAGAACCCTCGGTCTCTTGGTTTGCGGTATATAGAATGTGTAACGAAACTGTAACACGATCAAAATAACCAATTTTTTCGGAGGTTTTCGTCGGGTTTTGATGATCTAACGACAAACACATCTCCCCCGGACCCTGTGGTAACAGTGGGATTTTTTGCTTTTTGTATAGTATGCTGATTATGCTGTCAGTAGTGCTATTAGTTTGCTGTATTGTTACTAGTTTAATTTACTAGTTACTAGTTTAATCTAGTTTTTTTATTTATTCATGTATTATGTATGTATTTTTTTGTTATTTTTTTTTCAAATGAAATTGTGATTATATACATATATATGCCTACGTTCTTAGGACATTAAAACAAACACTAGCTTTCTTTGGTACCCTTTCTATGCAGTTTTCAAAGGTTTTCATCAACGAAGTTTCTCGATTACTTAGCTTTGTGTAAATATTGTGTTTTGGTTACGAATTAAATCAATTTGACAGGAGAGACTGATTAGTTTATTCTATTTATCGTGAGAAGTCAGTTCAACAAAGTCCAGATATGTTCCCATAAAAAAACCTCTTTCTACCCGAGTTCAAGGATAGCACAGTTTTTCCCGCTTGATGAATTCAGATTGGTCTATTTAAATTTCAGTAGCTCTCGCCGTATGCAAGGATCACCATCAAATGCCATTTCCGTAGAAGTTACCTTTTCTTAAATTTCCTGTTATTACAAGGTGTTCGGCATGTTAATTCCTGGGTTAACTGTCCAAAAATTCAATCCGGATGTAGGTGGAAGAAGGATGGAAAGAGGAAACTCGATAGCCACGTGCTCGTCCCGCTTTCAATCCAAAGAATTTCGAATTGGAAACACCGCATCAGGTTACCAGGGATCTCAGTTAAATTTTGAAGTTGGCGGTTGGTGGCCCCAACAGACGAGGGAATTTGTTATCGATAACTTTTTAGTTTAATATTTTGGTTTTGCATTACTTCACTCAGTGATTGGTTCAAAGTTCTCGCGCCACTTTTTCAACCAATCAGAAGTGAAACCAAAACCAATCGTGGCTCGCACGTGCACATTTTCCCGCGTTTTGTGTCGGTGTAATTACTTCGAGTTTTGATTGGTTTACTGGCTTGTCTCCGTCCTTTCTGATTGGTCAAAGTAATTATTTTGGTTTTGGTTTTACCACGCTCATTTGAAAACCGCTCTAATAAAAAGATTATTAATGACATTGGTTGCAGTCGCATTAGGGAGTTTATCACTAGTGTTAAATCAAGTGCTATTATTCAGTATTCCCCTATGGATTCAAAACACCAGAGAGTTGACACTAGAGCACTCTGAACACTTGTGTTACATTGTGGTTCTTTCAAGTGTGATAGCAACCATTGAAAACATTGCGTGTGTGAATCAAGTTATCGACTACAAATAGCGAAAAATCAAGCCGTTGACAACGTTTGTTATCGACCACTAAGGCCGTCCACAAACGAGGCAATTTGTTATCGATAACTTTTTAGCTGTCCCTAACAATCCCTGTCCCTAAATTATCGAAACGCGGCCGTTTTGTTCTCGACAACTCTCTTTCTCCCGTCTGTTGAGCCAGTTATCGATAACTAAAGTCCATTTCGCAACGACGCAAACGATTTTTAAAGTCAGCGGTTCTTCTTCTCTTGTCGCTATTTTCCCAGGCTGCCGCAAAAAGTACCGGTTATCGATACCTGAACTTCTCGGGTCGTGTCGTACCCCATTGAACGGGCTTCGGGATTGGTCAAAAGAACAATAGAACGAACAAAGATAACAATGGATTTAGCACAAAAAACGACAGAAGTACGAAGAATCATGGCCACTTTCTATGGGGACCAATCAGAGGCATTGCGGTCATCTCTCATTAGTTCCAATCTGATTGGTCATTATTTTCCTCCCCAAGACTCCCTCGGCCGCTTCTCTCCTGGCGTTAACCCTACAATGACACCTTAAAGCCTGGTTTTCATTAGCGACGCAAGCACAAGCATAATAGAGCTTATTTCACCGTGAAAACGAGGTTGTCACAAGCACAAGCGAAAGCACAAGGATCAAAATTTTTCCTTTTGCTAGTGGTTGTTCTTACGCTTGCGTTCGCTTGCGTTCGCTTGTGTTGTGTGAAAACGAAACACAGCATACACCTTATTCCAAAATGGCCGCCATTTAAATATTCTTTTGTGTTTATGCCTCGTTCTTAAAGGCCCACCTTCAACCCACCGTTTGTTTTTGTTATGGAAATTCGAATTTCTTATCGCAGCGATCTAATTGGATGAATCTCGGATTCGGGTGAAATTTTCATATATGAAAATTGTTCCAAGGCACGCAATGCCTGTCGGTTGAAGGTGGACCTTTAAGCTTAAAATTCAAAAAAATATTTTATCTCGAACGAGGCAACAAGGGCCAATTTGTATCCGCATAAATCAGCGGCCATTTTGGAATAAGGTGTATAAGCACCTGAAAATTTGCTGCGTCTGGCCAATTAAAGCACTCGCTCCGCGTCTGAACATTTAAACAAAGTGGCGGATGCCGTTGTTGATTTTAACGAATGAAATGATATATGAAATGAATCATATATTGAACTGCGTATATGAGATCAAGTGAAGCTATGATCCTCGCAGTTATGAACGCAATTTTAGCAATTGCATAGAGAAGCCTGGAAAATTCAAGACTTAAACGGGGTTTGAAGCCGTGACCTCGCGATACCGATGCGATGCTCCAACCGACTGAGCTATGAAGCCAGTGATGTTGGGAACTGCTCATTTGTGAGTTCTAATGTTCCCGTGATGAATAAATCAACAAATCAAATCAAATTCGTTTATTTCTGCCTCTCGGAGTTTTAAAGACTTAATTCAAGATATATTGAAAAATGCAATAATTATAAATATAAATATAAATTATAAATAATTATCCCTCACATACTAATGCCTCCAATGTGGGAGGTTATTAGCATACCTAAAAGAAGCGACTTGACTTAGTAAAAGGTTCAGTATTACATTGCTTAACACAGTACTCTGGTGGTATTCCTTCTGAGATTATACTGAGTATGCCCCATCTCTACTCTACTTGATATTAAGGGAAAAGGGGGGTTGGAAGGCGCAATTTTAGAAACAAATCTCTTACAAGCGGCGTCCCTTCGATACCGCAGAGAGGTCAAGCCCAATATGGATAGGGCTTAGTCATAAGATGCCCTTGGTGGTATGATTCCTAGCGCACGTTTCTGGATGCTTTCTAGAGCATGAGATATATATTGGGGAAGGTTAGTGAATACTACACAGGCGTACTCGAGGACAGATCGGATAAGTGAACAATAAACAGCAGTAAGATCCTGCATTGATAGGCCAAATTTCTTCAGGACTCTTAAGGCGTAGAGTCGTCCGTTGGCTTTGTTGATTATCGCATCACAATGGGCAGCCCCAGTGAGATCATCCGAAAGGTGAACCCCAAGCAACTTGAAACACGACACACGCTTAATAAAGGCACCGCCAACCACGATAGGTTTCCAATTCCAACTGTTGTATCTAAGAAAGTCAACAGACAACTCCGTGCCCTTAACCGGGTTAAGGTGCGTGTTATTAGTAACCGCATATGACTCTATTTCGTTGACAATAAAACTTTAACAAAGAAGGGGAATTCCTAGGGACAACCTCAAGGACAGTCAGGTCATCAACGAATTTGGCTCTAGGAGCCCATGATAAAACTAGGTCGTTGACCATGCATCTGACAGCAAATAATATAGTGGACCCAATTTTGTTCCCTGAGGAATCCCACCGTTCAGATACTTCCAATTTGAGATGGGAATGAAATGATATAGGAAATGAATTATATATTGAACTGCAGATATGAAATCAAGTGAAGCTATGATCCTCGCAGTTATGAACGCAATTTAAGCAATTGCGTAGAGAAGCATAAAAAATTAAGGACTTCAACGGTTCAAAGGTTCACGGTTTTAAACCCGTGACCTCAGTCGCAATACCGCTCTAACCAACTTGAGCTATGACGCCACTGACGTTGGAAGTTGGTCATTTGTGAGTTCTAATGTTCTAAAATTGTGTTCATAACTGCGAGGATCATAGCTTCACTTGATTTCATATCCGCAGTTCAATATATGATTCATTTCATATATCATTTCATTCGTTGATTCATTCATCACGAGAATATTAGAACTCACGAATGAGCAGCTCTCATCGTTAGTGGCTTCATAGCTCAGTTGGTTAGGGCGTCGCACCGGTATCGCGAGGTCACGGGTTCAAACCCCGTTGAAGTGCTGAATTATTCAGGCTTCTCTACGCATTTGCTAAAATTGCGCTCATAACTGCGTGGATCATAGCTTCACTTGAGTTGTTGATTTTTATTCATATGTGGGGGCCCATGGGGTTACCCGTTAGCCATAAAAAGGCCAAAAATGTAGAGATAGGACGCAGGTCTTTACAACCTTTAATTTCATTGGATCCCTTTAGGAGGCAGCTCTGTTGTTTTTAGAGTTAGGGTCCATTCTTTCTTTTGTACCGTTCTTTGTGTCCATTGTTCTCTGAACCAATCCCGAGAGCCTTTGTAATAGCTGCGTAATAACCCAAAATCTAGCCGTTAGGTGTAAAAATTGAAAATTATTAACCGTTAGCCGTAAAACATGTTAACCGCGAAAATTCTCGCCATAATAACAAAAGTCCAATGTCTCGTTTGAAGATTCAACTAGTCTTGAATTTTATGAATTTATGAGCCTTTGTAGCGAGAAAAGCCGATTCCCTTCCCTTTTCCGCAAAACGGGGGTGTTAAAAGCCGCTGGAAGTGTCTGACGAACTGTGTCACAGCATGAGTTGACAGACGTTTTGACAGCTCTTACTACTTTTAGACCTTCTCCAGTTTCATTGACGACTTTGCGATTTCCATGCGATGGAACTGTGTCCCGAAGGTCACAAATTTCTGTAGACCTTCTAGTCAATGGGGTAAAGAGCCTTATATATGAGCAAAATCGAAATTATTAATCCACAGCTCAAAGATAACATTGACTGGAAAACTTTACTTACAACAGTAGTAGAGAATTTACACCCAGTTTCGCATTTTAAGCACGAGATATTTGATGCTCTTCAATATGCAACAGACTTCGGTACAATATCAAAGGAGTCATTAAGAAGAGTAACCAAATAGGGGGTAAAATACTTTACCCCTCAGACGGGTATGTCGTTCAAAGATGTAAGATTCATGACCCCACTGCCTGCTAATACTCTTACCAAAAACGAAGAGGACACCATGAAAGAGAGGCTCGAAAACTACCGTCCAGTGCAACAGAGAACAGTGAGACAACCAAAGATAAGGCAGGAGTTCTTCAGTCCGGCAATGTATGCAAAGACAAATCCTAAAGCTGTACCAAGGGTGCATTTTCCACCCGACCAAGTTAAGATGGTAACGCCCACTGCCTCTTCAGAAAATTGCTCTGTTGTTGACGAAGAGTGCGGAATTAGTTTCATAAGTGATGTCACTGTGCCGCAACTTAGGCTCGCGTCTGAGGCCGATTTCAACCAGGTGGAGGAGTACGAAAGCGAAAGCGACCATAGTGATACTGATTCAGCAGATTTTGACTTAATGTATAGAAGATGGTTATCGGTAAACCTGTGATAACAAGGTCTGGAAGACAAGTCAAGGCGTGGATTCCGTTTGATGTTTAGGCGGTCGCAAAGCGGTAAGCCACCGACGTCAACAAAGTAAATTTAAGAACTGTTACAGCATGCGCATGGGAGGTATTTTACATGTTTTACGCTTTACCACATACTAGTTAATATACTTTTTTTAAAAAATTATTTTGCAAACAAAGTACCGCAGTGTAGAAACATAAATAGACCATATATTATGGTCTATCGTGGTAGTATACTATATCTTTAACTGTGAAAATCTTTTTCTACCCCAGAATATTTCTGGCATGGGATCGTTAGTTTTAAACTATTTAAGACAATGGCAATTAATTTTTGACAGATCCGTTAACCGTTAGCCGTGAAAAGACCAAAATATTCGAGAGGTTAAGCATGACGTTTACGGCCAATGGCAAACATTTTAGCTTCTCTTGTTCCTTTGAGAAATTGCTAGACATCTGGAGTTAACAGGAAAGAAATGAGCTAAGATCATGCATGGTTCTTACATCTTTGGCAAAACCCTAATTTCACTCCGACTTTTTCCGTTTAGCGTAAACGTCATGCTTAACCGTTAACCGTAAACGGCACTACACCATTGAGTCCCTCTTTAAGCGCCTCTTATGTCGAGGATCGTTGTCACTTAGCATAATCGATCTACTTATGCTTAGTAAAAACCATCTAAAGTCCCAAGAGAAAATAAAAACAGTGCTTATGCAAAATTATGGAGGGACAAACAAAGAGTATTATGTAATTTGTGACAATCCTGATTAGCATGAATTGATATTTTGCCGTGACGTAGCAGAGGCCTGGTTGTGAGCGGCAGGAGCGGCAGGCGCTTGGAGTGCCACGTGATCGTGTTTGTATTTGGCGATTGTTTAGCAAGTAAGGCATTCTACGGTCAGCCATCGCCGCATGCACAAGTCCTGTTTACTTTTTTTGTCCTATCGAGCTGAATTAGTGTTTAATGCCTTCGTTAGGCGGTATGTGATAGCATTCATTTACATTGTAAGTAGTGTCTTTCAATTAGAATACCCTAGACCCCCGAGGCCGAGGGTAGTACGACTGACTTGGTCGGGGGTACACGTTTCCCGCTTTTTTCCACCTGCTGGTTTTTTTTTAAGGGGTTTTCGTGTCCGTGTTACTTTTCTGTTTATTTTAGAATTGATGTATTAATACTTTTGTACCTTTTCCAATGCTTAATAAACTGCACGGTGGCTTGGCTGGCCAACCTGCCCATATATCACCCAGCTTGAGTGTCCGGTTGAGTAGTGGAGGCAAAATGTGGTATATTTAACGGTTAGCAACTATTCACCGAAGTGGAGGTGGCTAGTGGTGGATATTTACCGAGCCGCGAAGCCACCTCCACTAGCCACCTCCACTGAGTAAAAACTAAGATTAAAAGACAAGTTTAAAAAGTTAAAAAATAGTTATTTGCAATTCTGGATATAATAAAAAGACTAATATAATCCCGCTGAGACAAGGCATAAAAAGTTTTTCTCCCAATGAAAAATGTCATCCAGGGGTTGTCCGTCCTTGGTCCTTTCAAACCTCATTAATTAACTACATCTCGCCTAGGCTTGGACTGTGAATCCATTTGTGATCCTCCTGGGGGGCAGGGATGCGCTGTTGGCCCGAGAGACCCTCGTAACTTGTATACAAATTGTCCTCTTCTCTCTCGTCCGCCTGTGAATCATCGTTCTGGTTGATCCAGCGTCATCTAGTTGGGGAAAAACATGGGCCCGGGATGACCACGTAACTCCCATTCGCTATCCAGATTGGCCATGTAGCCAGCATGGTTTCTCTGATAGTGTAGTGGTGATCACACCCAACCGTTAATCAGGGGGACGTGGGTTCAAATCCCGCTCAGAGCATCAAAAGTTTTTCTCCCAATGAAAAATGTCGTCCAGGGGTTGTCCGTCCTTGGTCCTTTCAAT
>BLFP01001971.1:412844-424739 GCA_014634505.1 Montipora efflorescens
AGGCGGGGAAGAAGAAGGGGCGCACATGCAACAGGCAGGTGCTGGCAGTTTAGGGTAGCACATTGCAGTGGTCTAGGCTGTTAGCGTGGTCATGAGCAGTTCTTTGGTTGTTGGGTGCCGTCGGTAGTGGGCGATTCGAGGCTCTGGCTTAGGTGCCATGAGGTCCTCCGGCTGGGCGTGGGGGCTCATGGCTGGGTTGTCAGGTTTTGCCAGCCATCGGTGCAGTCTCCATCTTGGAGCTGGCTGCCAATAGTGAAAGCTCCAGGATGTCTCGGGCACCCAATCTCCAAAGAGCGACGTGGTTGTTTATTATTATTATTATTATTATTATTATTATTATTATTATTAGTAGTAGTAGTAGTAGTAGTAGTAGTAGTAGTAGTAGTAGTAGCAGTATTATTATTATTATTATTATTATTATTATTATTATTATTATTATTATTATTTCGTTCATTCACACGATATGTTGTTAACGTGGTTTGTAAACTAGGCATCAAGCCACGACCTATGGCATTAGATGTCCAGTGTTCTTCTCAAGATTCTTGCCGTTCCCAACAAGGAGGCTTTTTGTAGTAATAACGTGCAATCTAGTCCAATTTTCTTCAACGATGTTTGCAAATTTTTGCTGAACGTCCCTAGTGCACCAATGACAATTGGTACGACAATTACTTTTCGGCAGCTCCAATTTTCCCAATCTCTTTTTAATTCTTGGTATTTTTTCCATTTTCTCTTGTTCTTTTTCCAGCACTCTTGTATCAAAAGGGCACGCGATATCTATCACATAACATGATCTTTCTATCTTATCAAGAACAACTACATCAGGTCTATTATGCTCAATTTGATGTTCTGTTTGAATTCGGAAGTCCCATAACACCTTTACTAGATCGTTTTCTATAACTCCCTCAGGATCATGATCATACCACTTGTCTTTGCATGGGATGTTAAATTTCTGACAGAGTTTCCAATGGATAACTTGGCCTACCTTATCATGTCGCCACATTTTATACTCTCTTTGCGCCAATTTCTTACATTCCGCTACAATATGACTTACGGTCTCTTCTCGTTCTCCACATAACCGACATTATTATTATTATTATTATTATTATTATTATTATTATTATTATTATTATTATTATTATTATTATTATTATTATTATTATTATTATTATTATTATTATTATTATTATTATATGTTTCCTCCTAAACCTCCTCCCCTCACACTTCGGTGATCCATACCAATGCCTGGTGCCCTTACTTTCAAACGTACTCCACGGCCCCTGATAAGTGTGCATTTTGTAGGGTTGTTTTGCTTTGAAAGAAAAGGATTGGGAAGAAGGCAGCAGTTCTGCCAGTTAAAGGTTAACTTCTACAGGTGAGTTTATCAGTATTATATTTCTCAACACTTTCACATTTTTCTTCAACCCATTCACACCTTAAGTGCCCCAAATTGGCGAGTAAAATCATCTGTTGTTAGCCAGAGTAAAATTTCTAACTCTGACTCCCAAGTCGGGAAGGATTAAAAATCTCTTTGTTAATGTTTTAAGGTTAGGGTTAGGGTTAACGAGTTTCAAAGCTTTCAAGTAATGTTCTTATGAGAAGGTTTGGCACTACAATGCTGTGTCATGTATTAGCAATGTTATGGTACCATAAGAAACACCAATTATTACTGGGTTGCCAGTATGGCAAACCCAGTCGGAATCTGTGTTGCGTTTCGTCGTTTTATTTTTTTCCGTGTCGGTAAAAGTCTTGCCTGTCACTCCCCTCCTAAGTGGAGCCTTGTGCGCATATTTTCTTAGGATCGAGAGGGTAGTGGGAAATGCGTAGATTTCTCTGGTAGACACAGTAGAATGATTAACTTAACTGGCAATGGCGTCGAAAGTCATGTAAGGCGTATTGCATTTTAGTGGATCTTTCAACAAAATATACCCTCATGGAGCTCAAGAATGGATCGTCAATTGGATGAACAAGACAGCGCTGAAAAATAAATGTCTGGATTTTAAGCTACGAGTAATGGTCTTCGACAACAATTTCATTTTTCGCCTTTGAATATCAAGTGAGCTTCGTTTCTAATATTTACTAACTTGGTATTATATAAAACACTGAAATCAAATAGCAAATTTAACAAACATTGAAGGAATCGAACGCCTTGAATGTATCACAGTGTTTACTCAAGTCGCATCTTAGTTGTCTGGAAATTTACATTTACATTTCCCGGTATTTTGTACTCACCTGTGCAAAATTGTTTACGGTCAAGGTTCCGAGTCGGAAAAGGGTTTGATGTGAACTGTCAAAAATTTATTTAATTGCACCTCTTGTTTGCACGCACGCAATTGAAATAGGAAGTTTTTTTTGCCTCTGACAGTAAATATGTTGTTTGTTTCAATTAATTTTTGCTTGAAAAGGATTTTGCCGAGATATTTCCAGCCTTTGTGAACTTTAATATCATGTTGTGTAATTTTCGAGCTTAAAAAATTTGCATACCTGGGTTGAAATGTGATACGCGAGGCTTTTTGTGGTATTGTTCGGTAAGCAGGAAGGGTTCACGAAAATAAACAAGTCTGTTGGAAGCGTGCTTGAGTTTCAACAAAATGAGCCCAAAAATCAGCAAAAAAAATTGTGATGCTGATGAATAATATAGTAGCTGCTATTTCCAAAACGATGGAATTACCTGGTGATAAATAACCTCATCTTGGAGAGTAAATTTTTGACTTTGCAGAAACAATGGTCAACCTCAAGAGTTGCGCGATTGTGATCTTTGTGTTGAATTTGCACATTTCTTGTCAAACTTTATAACACTTGAAAGAAAAAGAAAACTAACAAAAACAAAACCTTGTATCTTGCCATCGTTTGACACAGGTGCTTCACTGTTTCGCAGGTAAACACGCGGCGGTAACTTCATCACGGCGCCCGCTCAATCTGATGTCACTTCGATTTTGCGCTTTACTTTTGCAGCCAAAAGTACAGTAACAAAATTGAACGTAGCAAAAATCTCCCAAAATGTTTGTCGTTGATCATAACTTTTTATATTCGGGGTTCAAAATTAATGTTGTTTTCATGTGGTAAATGTTGTTGCTGATGACCATCCTGAAAACTTCCTTCTGCTTTTCCTAAAAACTGTGTATCGATATTTATTCACTATTGCTTCAATATTTGTTTTGAATAAAGCAAGCTAACAAAATCTGTACCTTGCTTAGTTCGCATTTTTGGGCGTTAAAATAGAATTGTCGGTCCTTTGCTTCTGTTACGGAGTGGTATATTTTTTACGTCACCCATCCTGATACTAACCCCGCCGGATAGGGATGAAGTTCAATGAACTTTTGTAAAATACAAAGCTGTCAGGCGCTCAGAGTGCACGCTTAAACTTGTGGTAAAAGAAGTTGTGAGGGAACTTGGAAATGATCAACATGTCAGCGTAGAAGCCAATGTCTCTCGATTCCCTTTTATTTTCTTCAATCTTTCTGGGTTTGGTACTTTGCGAGTAACCACATGTCTTCTCAGGGGCCTATTTACCTAAGACTTTTACCATGGCACTACAATGATAGACAATACCAAAACAATATCGTGCACTGTTAGAGCTACATATTACGCAAGGACAACTTGAGTCTCCTGGAAGACAACAAACAGCTCAGTTGACATTATGGAATAAATCGCTGTGTTACTTCACTACCACACGTAAGCAATGCGTGTCAATTTTTTCTAAAGAGGACAGGAATTTCTTCTTTCTGACAAATGATTAATTAATAGGCCGGTAGCCAGGTTTTTATCCTCAGAAAAGGATCTGTTTCGTCATACGAACGTGTGAGGACCTGTGAGCCAAAGGGCCTCTGCTGGTATGACGTCTGAGTGACCCCTTAAATGGTCTTAATAACCCCCCAACTTGAAAAAAATTGCCTGGAACACTGCACGTACCACAGGCAACCCAATGTACCCTCACGGAGGGTCTAGTTGCTGAACAAGATGCGGTCGTTATGGTGATGTAATAAGTCACTGTGGAAACGGCAGGGAATGGTTAAAAATCTCTTTGTTATTCTTTTAAGGTGGCTCAAGCTGGTTTCAAAGCTGTCAAATAAAGTTCTTATTAGAAGGTTTGGCGCTACAATGCTGTATTATGTATTAGCAATGTTATGTTACCATAAGAAACACCAGTTATTGCTGAACAAGATGCACTAATGTGGTGACGTAATAAGTGACCGTGGAAAGAGGAAAGGCCGGTAATAACACCCTTTATTCTGGGCTTCTGATAGGGTGCAGAAAAAAGTTAATGATTATGCAGAAAATTTGGGAAATATTATGCGTAAACATGCGTTGATTATGCTGAAATTACGCCTGATTATGCAAAAATTTAAACGACTTATAAAACTAATAATCAGGCCTGTCCAATGTATTTGCATGCTTATGGTAAGTCAGGACTTGAAATTGCGACCAATACAGTCGCATTTGCAACTGAATGTTTTCCCTTTGCGATTCGAAATATCTGAAGAAGCCGCCATGCAACCAGCTTTCACCGTTGAAATGGAGGGATAGCAGTTGGCACTTTCCCACAACTATTTCTAAAATAGATAAAGCGATGAAAACTTATTTCGTTTCTTGTTATGAATTTCGTTTCAATTTGGAGATATGGCACAAAATTTCAATGTGGTTGGACCACGATCCATTCCCTCGATCATTCAGCATTTTCAGCGGTTTTTTACTCATATATATATTGCAGGCTCCTATTTTCCCTGCGTATTCAATTTGTCACTATAACTTGCAACTAAATTTTCACATCTTGCCGCAAAATTGCGACCAGATTTGTTTTTAATTTTGGAGCCCAGGGTACAGTATGATATAAAATTATGATTTACAACACGGTTGAACTAGCGTCCAGGCTCATTGCCGACAAATGCATGGAAACTGCTTACGACCTTTCAGCTTGCAAACAAAATAACGTGTTTTCTTCGATGTTCAGGAAAATAAGCGTTTCAAAAAAGTCACTCTCTTTGGCTTTTAGTTGGTGAGGGTATTAAGCAGCTGTTTCATCACTAATATCAGGCACTTCTGTTTTTTGTGGAAAATATCGTAATTATGCGGAGGATGCAGATTTTAGGGAATTATGCGGATCCGCATGACTGCACCCTGTCAGATGCCATGTGTATTTGTCTTGTAGTTGCACACATCTCGAAAACAAAGCCAGTGACCTCCAAGTATTAATGCTGTAAAGGAATCAGAAAGCCAAGATGTACAGTCAATTCAGAGCGTCCTCAAACCTGCGTTTTTTTGAGGTGGCTCTGATTCTGCGGTAAACAGATTTTTTTTAAACTTTGCAGAAAGTTTCATCTTGGCCTTCTGACTCACTTTCCAGTAATAAAAAATAGGGGTCACCGAGTTTGTTTTTGAGATATGAGCAACTTAAGCCAAACTATAGGGTGTTTTTGCTGGGCTTTTCCCTTGACAAAGTAACTTGTTACATCGCAATAATGACCACATCTTGTTCCGCAACAATCGGCTTTTCGTATGATACCATGACATTGCACAGTAAGTAGTGCCAATCTTTCTAAAGAGAGTGTCTCTTCGAAGTGTTGAAACTGGTTAGAGCCACCTTAAATGACAATTTTGTGCCACCAGTGGATTCCCTGCTGAAGCGAGGCTGACTTTTTCCTCTATCTGCAGAAGGTGTTGGCTTATTCATTAGACAGTGTAAAGTGTAATTATCATGCGTAGAATGTGTTTCTAGTTCTTGTTTTGAAGTGTTGTGGGTTGAGTTTTTTCATGGGAGACATATACATCTACCTAAATATGAATTTTGCAACTACAGCAAGACTTTTGCAATGCATGCAAATCTTCTCCATTCTTCCTCTTACTGATAAACCAACAGGAGTATATGGCACTTCTGCGACATTGATTGATATTGTTATCTCAAATAATCTCAAAAACAGTATTTCCAGTGGGAATACTGTTAACAATATTAACAGATCATTTTTCACAGGTCTGCCTGATTAAGATGCTTGTACGAGATTCTTCGCCCTTAAATACGAGACTATAGCAATTTCACTCAGATGATTTTCCAGCAGATCTACAACAAGTTGATTGGAGCAATATTTGCGGGGATAGAGATGAAGACCAATCATTTTCTAAGTTCCATAAATCTCTTAATTGCGTAATAAATAAGCATGCTCCTTTTAAAGTTTTATCCAAGAGGAAAGTGGAACTTTTGGCTAAGCTATGGCTCACGCCAGGGATTAGAAGATCAGTATGTGTTAAAAATAATGCTTTCTTTTAACTCCATATCTATCACACTCTAATTACTCCCTATCTAACTTACGGCATTAATGCTCTTGGGGCAACTGTGCACTCTTCATTTGATCTTTTTTGGTAGTGCTCATGAGCATGCAATTCCCTTTTTTGTCAGAGCAAACTGTCTTCCTTTATCATTTTCTTTTTTCCAATAGTTATCTCATGTATGACGTTAATGGTCAGTCTGCTCTTATTAATTTTCGTAATCAATTTACCAAAACCAGTACACTAGATCGCAGCTATACCACTACCAGCATTTTCAAAAGAGTTGTTCTATGTAAAGGCTTCTAGAACTGAGCGAATGAAAAACTCTTTTGCAAGAATCGGAGTGTTGATCTGGAACTCTATCCCTTGTAGTGTTGGATTTTTTGTAAATCTAAATTTCATAAAGCTATCAAGTGTTCTTGTTATTTTCATTGCATTTATTTATATATTTGTTTATTTATGTATTTATTTTATTATTTATTTTGCTTATTAATACCATACATGATGTATTTATTTTACTCTCCGTTGCCTTGACTAGCCTCTTATGCTAGCTGCAGTGTGAGAGTTTTATATTAATGGTCTTAACTATAACAAATTGTAACCAGGTGTTAACTTGAACTTCAACTTGAATAAACTTAAACTTAAACTTACTAAACTTTAAAGTCTTATGTTTAATTTTACTAATATACAGCTGCAATCATTTGACACATTCACATTTACTCTGGAACAACAATAATTTACATACTCATTTTGTATGTAGCCCTTACAATTTCATCCAAAAAATCATGGCCATGTTTGTGGATGCAAACAGTGGACCTCAGATTAGCTCCCTTTGTGCATGGGCTGTTCAATGGAAGCCTTTGCGACTAAGTTTGAGTTGTAACTACCCTACCCATAAAAAGTTACTATGGTAAGAACAATAAGGGGACTTCGTTGAGGTCAGTAACGTGTTTGAGATATTGCGTTCATTATTGAGAAGAAATTTTGTCTTGGAAACTCCATTGAACACTGCTCATGATTACCAAAAATAATTTTATGTCACACCAATGATTTAGTTATGCTATCTCGAAAGACCCATGATCAGGTCGCAAACCATTGATTTATTGCAGAGCTCTCAAGTCTCATGCGTTGAGCGTTAGTTTCGCGCATTTCGATGCAATCTCATGCCGTTAATGTATGAAGTATAGGCTGATATGTTAACTGAAGCTGACCATAATAAGATGGGCTCTCTTAGCAAGCAGTATGAAAAAACCAAAATTGCGGACTTGACGGTGCATTTCCAGCAATTTGAGAAGTGCCTCCGGCACAAAAAACACAGGACACAGGCTTCAAAATAGCAGCTGGCTGCCGGTGATAGCTGGCACTTTGGTCACACTTGCCGACGATTTTTCACGGAAGCAACAGAAAATTATCCTTTTGACTTCGGAATGAGAAGCAATGATTCTGCTTCTGACTAACACTGAGATACAATCGTAACTTTATAGTAAGCAGTTTTACTTTTACCTAACCAGTTGTACAACGCAAGTCCTGAAGATTTGTCTCGAAATTTAACAGTATTGCTCTGTGGGTAGTGTATGTCTACAGCACATCATAATATTCACTCTTGAAAGAGAACATCAACTAATTTCCGGTCAGAAATCATATTTTATCTAATTAAGTGATAATTCACATTGCTACCTTTTTAAATTTGTGATACCTATATCGATATGTTAAGTTGGCAAATAGCCATTACCATGTTACACAAATATCGTAGTGATGTTGATATTATGAAGTACTGTATCAAATCGTGCTGTTGACTTTCGGGGGGTAAGCGTAGGTGCTGATTCATTTTTCTTGACAGTCGGCTAAAAGTCAACCTTGGGAAAAAAAGCCTACAAATTCAGGCTAAAAGCTCTGATTTTATTTTGAACCCTGGGACACTTGTGCCTTTGTCGCAATCTTCAGCAAGCATCTCATTCTCTGAAAACTTAAGAATTGAGAGCTCTGTTATTCTATTAAATCAAAAAGTTCCATTCTTGTGTGTAATGAAGCAATAATTATTTTGTGAAGTACATGTACATGGCCTTTCTTTATGTGTATTTCACTATATATCAGTTCTTTATGGTTCTCGGTGATACGGACATATTTTTGAAGCTTTTCTTACTCAACAGTTAAATTACAGTAGATCTGCAACTCACATAATCGAGCAAGACATCTTGAAGTTGAATGCCTTCTTGTCTCTGCTGTAGTGGTTAAATCTCATACTGTTTATTTTTGGTTTTGATTTCTTGAAAGGAGGAAACTTCTTTACCCAAGTTGTATTGCAGGTATGTACCAAAGCATGATTGTTCGATTTTACTGTTACACATGTGGTGTGCTTCCAAAAGGACTCAGTTTTAAGAACAGGATTATCCACAAGTTACTTGGAAAAAAAGAGAGAGAAAAAAGCCAGTCTGAGGAGTGAGGTCTGGAAGTGGGCATTAGCAAGATTATGTTGAAATGATAGGAACTTGAAACGGATTTCCATTCCCCTTAAGACTTGTAAGGAGATGTTTGATGAAAGCACAGGGATTTTCCATTTCGGACACGAAATATGCTAACCATGATTGTGTATATAAGCACCAGTTTAGCTTATGGCTGTTTAATTCCAACTAATGAGATACACGCAGGAAACCTGATAAACAAACATTACAAAGCGCGCGGTTCTAAAACAAAAAACGAAAATAGCGGTGACTGAAATGTTGCTAAACGAAGTAGTTCGAAATAAATGAAAGCAAATAAATGCAAAACACGATAGGTACCTCATACAGTACAAGATTTCCGAGATACAACCACTCACTCACAAAAGAAATTTGCAAAACACCTTCCACACAGAAAATTTCCAGGCTTCAAAAGCACACAGCAAGAAAAAACTGTCCGAGACTATTATGAGCAATTCCGTAGGCCCGCAATATGTACAAGCTAGATCCTACAGTGTATTAATTTTAACAAAATGCAAGTTTGTTGATGCAGCTCTAGACAGTTTTCACCATCACGTCTTTTGACTTTTGTGGCCTCAAACATGCATGGAGTGGAAACTTTTTTTGGTGAAATTATGAAAAGGCTCAAATATCATTCTGTATGTGAAGGCATTGAGGCAGCGCATGGACCATATCGTAAACGTCTTCATCCTTTTGAAAAGCTTTCTCTTGAAGTGTTTTTTATCAGGCCAAAGTCATGCAACGATGTTTGTCACATCACTTGTTGAAAACCGTTTTTTTTTTCAATCTATCAAATCCGAAACTCTCTCAAATGTCATCAGACAACAAGTTCAATTTTTGAACTGGTTTCCTGCTTGGAACTGAGGCTTCGGGCTCGTGCCACCAGTGGTACAGTGTTTTTTGGTTTTTTTCCCAGTCCTTGGTCTTTGCCTTCGACATGTGTAGTGTTGTCTCCATTCTTGGACCTTTTTGTCCCAAAAAATATTCCTCTGGCCCTCTGGGTAAGGTTCTGGTTTAGGCTGTCTGGTTTGTGGACATGCCCTTCTGTACATGTACATGTAAAAGCATACAGGGTAAGGCCATTTGAAATGCAGTTTCATGTATTCTCTTGGAGAGCCCCCACCTAAAAAAGAAGCCCTACATGATAATAGCCTTTAAAACAGTTAGCATATCCTTCTCACAAATATTATAGTAGTAATTGCGTTCCCCCTACTCGTCCATATTATTTTTACCAAAGTGTTCCTTACTGTTTAAACGTTGGTTGCCCACGTGTGAAGTAGGGCCCAGCTCTGAAAAGTGATTGTGGGTTAAAAAGACCAATATGACACTTGTTCCCCATTTATGAAGAGGTTGCCATTCCCTGGCCCATTCTCGACATTCTCAACTCCCTTCTCTATTCGCATTGTTTTCCTCCTCAACGCCT
The DNA here is from genome assembly GCA_014634505.1 of Montipora efflorescens. Taxonomy (NCBI): domain Eukaryota; kingdom Metazoa; phylum Cnidaria; class Anthozoa; order Scleractinia; family Acroporidae; genus Montipora; species Montipora efflorescens. The sequence continues at coordinate 422,985 of BLFP01001971.1, forward strand.
TAAATGTGTCCTGTAATTTCTTTTTGTGTGTTTGTTAAGGACACCAGATAGCTCTGGCTCAAGGTTCATCCACCCAATGCAGCTGCGCTAGCGTTAACACCACACTTAATTATGGCATCAGCCCCATGGAAGCAACCTTACGAATTTGACCCCAACAAAGTTCAAGTCACCATTTTGGCTTCTGAGTGGGAATCTAGTACAGGCGGACTTTCCACAATCAACAGAGAGTTGGCCATACAGCTGGCCAAATTCCCAGAAGTCCAAGTCACATACTTTTTACCAAAATGCTCAGAGGAGGATAGGAAAGTAGCTCTCAGCCATGGCATAAAGATTCTTGAGGCAAAACGACTGCCAGGGTATGAAGAGCTGGAGAAGCTCAGCTTTCCCCCAACACATTTGGAGATTGATGTAATTGTTGGTCATGGTGTGAAACTCGGTCGCCAAGCACAAGTTATCCGCGATTCTCACAAATGCAAGTGGGTTCAAGTAGTACACACTGACCTAGAGGAACTAGGCATGTTCAAATATTACGAGAATCCAATCTCAAAGGGCCACGAAAAGCACAATAACGAACTGAAGCTGTGCGAAATGGCTGATTTCATTGTAGGAGTCGGGCCCAAGGTGGCAGAGGCCTTTCGCATGTATCTCCGCTTTTGTAAAAAAGATCAAGATGTTTTTGAGTTCACTCCTGGTATTTTTGATGAATTTGTCCGTGTTCAACAAGTTCCTGAGGAAAGAAAACAACTCAGTGTCCTGGTGTTCGGTCGTGGAGATGCTGAAGATTTTGAGTTAAAAGGGTTTGACATTGTAGCAACATCTGTTGCGGCATTACCTGACACTCATCTTGTTTTTGTCGGAGCAGCCGATGGAAAACACGAGGAGATCGCAAATCGATTACTTGAATGCGGTATTCCTGGAAAACGCCTTAGGGTGAGAGGCTATTTCAAAAGCCGAGAAAGCTTGAAGCAATTATTCTGTGAGGTGGATCTTGTACTCTTGCCTTCCAGAACAGAAGGGTTTGGTTTATCAGGTCTGGAGGCTCTGTCAGCTGGGCTTCCTGTGATCATCAGCAAGAATTCGGGATTTGGAGGAGCCCTGAGCATTGTACCATTTGGCTCTTCATTCGTCATTGACTCTGAGGATCCCAATGCGTGGACAGCAGCTATCAAGGACATCTGGAACAAAAGCAGGCAGACAAGGCTTGATGAGGCTAAGGTTTTGCGTGACTCCTATGGAACGAAATATAGCTGGTCTACACAGTGCAGTGATCTTCTCCAAAGGGTATTCAAGACACTTTACGGTAGGAATTAACAATTATTAATTTTGAATTCCTCTTTTTGAAAAGTCGTTCGTTGAGGCTAAGTGTTTACGTAGTAACTATGGGACGAAATCATGACAACTGGTCTAAACAGTGCAAATATCTTCTCGAAAAGATGGTCAGCGTAGTGAATGGTATGGATTAATTTCTTTGTTTTTGAGTAAATTTGTTTGAATCCTTGTTGGTGAAAATCGTTTCTCAAACTCATTAATCATTCATGCAACGAGTTGAAAACTACGGCTTGTGTGGAAGTAATTTCAAACACGGATGCAAATTTTCTTAATCTGCATATTCATAAAGCAAGAAAAACACATGACGATAAACAAACTTTAAACCTTAGTTATTTACTGCGGACGTTAAATGTAACGGTACAGTTATTTAACTCCCAGAACAGAAAGGGCCATTCTTTTTCTAAATTTAATTATCGCTCAATGGTC
>BLFP01001971.1:432169-439669 GCA_014634505.1 Montipora efflorescens
CGCCAAGCACACGTTATTCGCAACTCTCGCAAATGCAAGTGGATACAAATGATACACACTGACCCAGAGGAACTAGGCATGTTCAAATCTTACGAGAATCCAATCTCAAAGGGCGAGGAAAAACACGATGTTGAAGTAGAACTGTGCGAGATGGCTAATTTCGTTGTAGCAATCGGGCCCAAGCTGGCAGAGGCCTTTCGCAAATATCTCCGCTGTTGTCAAGATGTTTTTGACTTAACTCCCGGTATTTTTGATGAATTTGTTAATGTTCAGCAAGCTCCTGATGACGAAAAACACTGCAATGTGTTAGTGTTTGGGTGTGGAGACGCTGAGGACTTCCAGTTAAAAGGGTTTGACATTGCAGCAAGATCAGTTGCTGCATTACCTGACACTCATCTTGTGGTTGTCGGAGTAGCCGATGGAAAACATGACGAGATCGCAAATCGCTTGCTTGAATATGGTATTTCTAAAAATCGCCTTAGGGTGAGAGGCTATGTGAAAACCAGAGATTTAAAGCGATTATTCTGTGAGATGGATCTTGTACTCATGCCCTCTAGAACAGAAGGGTTTGGTTTGACAGGTCTGGAGGCTCTGTCAGCTGGGCTACCTGTAATCGTCAGCAAGAATTCGGGATTTGGAAAAGCCCTGGGCAATGTACCATTTGGTTCTTCATTTGTTATTGACTCAGAGGATCCCAATGCGTGGACAGCAGCTATCAAGGACATCTGGAACAAGGACAGGCAGACAAGACTCGTTGAGGCTAAGGTTTTGCGTGACTCCTATGGAACGAAATATAGATGGTCTACACAGTGCAGTGATCTTCTCCAAAGGATATTCAAGACACCTAACGGTAGGAATTAACAATGTATTAATGTTTAATCCCTTTTTAGAAAAGTCGTTCGTTGAAGCTAAGTGTTTACGTGGTAACTATGGAACGAAATATAACTGGTCTAAACAGTGCAAATATCTTCTCGAAAAGATGGTCAACGTAGTGAATGGTATGAATTAATTTCTTTGTTTTTGAGTAAATTTGTTTGAATCCTTGTTTGTGAAAATCGTTTCTAAAACTCATTAATCATTCATGTAACGAGTTGAAAACCACGGCTTGTGTGGAAGTAATTTCAAACACGGATCCAAATTTTCTTAATCTGCATATTCATAAAGCAAGAAAAACACATGACGATAAACAAACTTTAAACCTTAGATATTTACTGCGGACGTTAAATGTAACGCTACAGTTCCAATTGTACTTGTTAGAAGATTTGTAACAAAAAAAAATTAATTACCTGGTGAAATAATTTTTTCGGCGTCTTCCAAAGATCGGCCTGAAGTTTTCCCGGTGCTGCCATCTTGAATGTTGCGCAGTGCAAGTTGGGCACTGATGACATTTCGTGGTCGCTTCGCTTCAAGTTTCCTCGCGTTGTTTATATTGTGTATATTGCGTATATTTTTGCGAAGAAATTCAGTTTAATGGAGAAGATACAGATTCTTCCTTCAGGGATCAGATGAGGGTCGTACAGGGGGGGTCTGTCGCACGGTTCACGAACAGAAAAAACAACGAATCACGGATCACGGATATCAAAATTTCATTTTCCCGAATCACGGAAATAAACAAGTAAGATACTCCTTTTAATAACCTTCTCTTAGGCAAGAAAGAGTGTTTGGAAAAAGCAAAATCGTGAAAGGCTAAGTAAAGGCTGCGTTTCGTAAATCACCTACCTAAATCACTCTCGTTGGACGACTCTGACCATTCGTCCGCTTCGCATTGAAACATCATAGGGGTTGACAAGCCTGACTCACGCTTTCCACCCACGTGTTTTAGCCTTTAAGGAGGCTCGAAAGGGATTTCAGCTGAACGCGCGCGCTTACCCACACACGCAATTCGTAAGCTGCTCGCGTTAGCTCGTGATTCAAATGGGTCACAAGAAATAAGCTAAGTTCGCTCTCCTTTCTCAAAGGTACCGAGGTGGAATAGGCAAAAGTGCGCTTACCAGAGTTTGTCCTGAGACGAGGGACCTCTACTGTGAGACGTGAAGCCCCTCGTTATAGCAGTGGATCGAGAGCCAGATAGAAATGAGAAATCCGCTTTAAGACGGAAAGGAGAATCTGGATTAAGAATAATAGAAAATAGTAGCTGTATAGTATCCCCCATTATTAATTATGCACCGCTTCTGATTGGCTTTTGAAAACTAATTCGCGGGAAAGGCGTATCTAAAGATAACCTTACTTGTGAAAACGCCGTTGCACGAAAATAGGTAAGTTGACGCTCCGGTTGATGGGCTCCTGGTGGAGTGGTCTCTCCTCGTCCCATTGCTCTTGTGTATTTATCGCAAAGGCCTTACTGCCATCTTTTCCCTTTTCAAGACGACACAATTTAAGTTCAACACAGGAGCCGAGGGCACGTTTCTCAGCCTCTGCCTTTATTCCGGCAAATTCCGCGAACTTTTTAGTAAACACTGCCAAAGATGAATGTTCGTCTGTAATCGGAAAGCGAACTCGTTCCTTCTCAAGCAAATTAAGCGAGCCCACAGACTTCAGGTCCACGTAAAATATATTACACTCGACCCTCATCGACCTCATCGTACTAGACGTACTTGTCCCTGCCATGTCTCGAAAGTTTCGATGTTGCGAATCACGGTCCTTTGACCTCCCGTGACAGGGGAGACAATAGGAGTCAACATCCGATCCATGATAGGCATGCAAAGCACGTGAATTTGCACAATGGATTACTTTACGATATATTATGTGACGTCTTGTCACATTTGATGTTTTCAGTCTAAGAAATCTTCCGGAGAACTTGCATCTCAAAAATCACGCAGAATAGAGTAGTAAAATCACGAATATCGGTTAATAATTCAAGTTCTTCACGAATCACACAAGACGTTCAGGTCACGGATCACGAAGAATAATTTATTAAATTCACGTTTCACGGAAAATAAAATCAGCTAATCACGCATCACGAAAATACCCCTGTACGACCCTCATCAGATGGAACCAGAACACTCATCAAGCGAAGAAAGATAAGAAAATCAAGGCGAAGAAGAAGAAGAAAGCAATCCTTTGCTTGCAAATTTAGGCACTCACGGTCGCCTTTCGGCCTTTGTGATCAAATGCATTACCTAGTGAAATAATTTTTTTATCGTCTTCCAAAGATCGGCGTCAAGGCTTTCGGGTGCCGTCGTCTTGAATGTTGCGCGATGCAAGTTGGGTACTGATGACGTTTCGTGGTTTGCTGTCCGGTTCGCGGGAACTTTGAGTCGAAGTCTATTTCGTTGTAGAAAGCAAGGGAAAACCAGAAAGGATACAAGCATAAATTTCCATGTTTTTCCGAAAGATGATAGACGCTCGTCGATTCAAGCTATCTGAAGGACATTTCTTCCAAAAATTTTCACCTGAGCCGTTTTAAACGGGCATTGATCACAAAGGCCGAAAGACTACCGTGAGTGCCTCTTCTTCTTCTTCGCCTTGATTTTTTTTTCTTTCTTCGCTTGATGAGTGTTCTGGTTCCATCTGATCCCTGAAGGAAGAATCTGTATCTTCTCCATTAAACTGAATTTCTTCACAAAAATATACACAATATAAACAACGCGAGGAAACTTGAAGCGAAGCAACCACGAAACGTCATCAGTGCCCAACTTGCATTGCGCGACATTCAAGATGGCGGCACCGGGAAACCTTGAGGCCGATCTTTGGAAGACGCCAAAATAATTATTTCACCAGGTAATGCATTCTTTTTTTTTTGTTACAGATCTTCTAATAAGTACACATGGAACATTTTAGGGGACATTTGTTAAACAGTGGAGATTCCCTTTAATTAAGCTTACTTAATATTGACCATTGGTTATTTCAACAGATGCTTCCTGTGACGTTCACATTCCATCAGAGGTACTTGGCAGATTACATATGAAATCCAGTGAGGACGAAAAAGGTAAAAATCACCGGAACTCCTGTAGACAAGTACGAATCGGCTGTTGAAAAAGCAGTTCTCTTATGGAGAATATTTACTCATGTAGATGCTATAACTAAGGCAAGTACGATCGTGCGGTTTGGTGTAGTCCTGAGAAGGACTGCTTTGGGTGACATGGACTGACCTTTCTACAGCTTGAGTGGAACTCATCATGAAAAGTCAAGTGATTTGTGTAACCTCAATAGATGGTATAAATACTCTGGTCGTCGGTCATAGGTCGCACGCAGAAATCTGAATGCAAACGAGCTACGAGAAGTGGTTATATCATTAATAACTTTGCTGGAGAATCGACTGGGACTCGGATGAATAAGTTACAAAGAGTGCTAATTGCTACCACCGGATCGTTCTGGATTTCTGGTTAACTAACTTAGAGCAGAGACCACTAAACCGATGCCTACAACTTCCCGCACCCTACAAGCGACTTATCGATGACATCAACAACAAACATAATTTCTGACCGACCAATTATATGAAAAATGCACGAACAGTCATTAGACCTAGACAGATCAAAACGCACCAATCACTGTTTTCAAGACTTAACTCACAGTCGACCAGTAGCATCACGATTTCGTTGATTAATCACATCAACGACCAGAGTATTGATACCATCTACTGACGTTACACGTATCACTTGACTCTGAAGATCGCTTCCGCTTACGTTATCGAAAAGTCGGTCAGCCTGACCCAAAACAACCCTTCACACGCTCAGCCGGACGATCGCACTTCACTTAGTTATTATACGACGATTGGGTTCAAACCATTTACAACAAAAGATAGTATTTGCATATTCTCGGTTTTCACATGACGTCACGGCCGCCATGTTGGAGCCCCTAAACAAAGAAACGGCGGCCATGTTGGAGCCCCGACCAAATCCTCCGGGAATTTAACTCTACTATTATGCAAACGCTTTCTTTTGTTTTCGTTGAAAAACATGGCTGTTGATCACGTGAGTGAAAACCAACAATAGATCGAGTTCAATTGCCAGAGGTTTAGTTTATGGACGACCTCAACATGACTGAAGTTTTTTTTTTTTTGCTATTTCTGACGTCATATGCGAGCGCTCTGTACACTGAAGACACTGACAAACCACTGCTGTCCACTTGGCCTTAATGACATGGCGGCCATGTTGAGTCCCGAGGGATTAGAAACTTTTGTTTTTGCGCACCGAAACTCGTTCCCAAACATTTCAAGTCGAGGCTCGGGATACGAAATCTATTGTCTATGGCCAACATGGCCGTCGCGTCAATAAGGCCCATGTGAGTAGACCCAAGGAGTATTTTTTGAATTTTAAGTATGATAGCCTTTCTAAAATCAAAAGGATCGCTATCTTTTTGTTTGTATTGCAGCAAAAGTCTGCATTCTGTTAGCCTGGTGTTTCAGATTTTTTGTCTTTAAAATGTTTGCAGATAGCTCTTTCACCTATCCTGACAATTCACAAAAGAAGGCAAGAGAAGAAGAGGAAGAGGTTAAGCAACATTCAGGTAAAGTCGTCTAAACCGAAAGAAGTTTTAATCTGAACCTAAATTTAACGGACTGAGAAGCTATTCAAATGAAAGCTTTCTGACAGTTGGCTGGATGTAACTACTGCTTGTGTCTTAGCGTTTAGGACATCCATTCCATACAGTCCTGCCAAACAAGGAAGACCAGAGGTTTTCTTTATTCTTAGTTCTACAATTAGAAATCATTAAATGCAGGCAAATGATTATTGCGTAATTGTTTAAACTAATTAAGACGTCTACAAAATCAATCATTTAACTGTGCGTATTTTTTTTTTATTCTGGCATTATTACGGAGAAAAAATTATAACTAATAATAAACAACACCAATATAAAGTCAATTGCATAGTATGACAATCAATGGCGTATTAGAAACATACAATAATGCAATTTGCATGGAGCCGCACAATCAGTTGCACGTTTATACAATCGTTTATTTAACGTGAACTGACAAACGTTGGTATTTTTCGAATAAACAATAGGAAGACAAAAATATTTATTAGTGTCATTCATCGTAATGACGTGTATTTTAAAATACTGAACAAAAATTATCATTTAAATTTTGTCTTTTTTTTGCACAATCTTTTGCTGAAGCAGATATAAAATGAAGAACATTTTACATATTGGTGTTGGTGATTAAGCATTGCGCGAGATTGAAAGTATATTTGTTGTCTTTGATTGTCCAACGGTGCAATTGTTTATCCGTTGAATATTAATACATATGCAAATAGCGTTATTGAAAGTTCGTTGGCGTTAATGAAGTTCGTGGAAGTGCTCCACTGTTGACGCAAATAAATGTATATTTTGCGTAAATGAACAGCAAAAGATGTAAAAGAATGAGGGAAATTAGGATGTTAGTCAAAACAGACATTATGTATGCATAAATGACACAGAAAGAGGGGCGCAAAGCATTATAGGGAGCGCTTACCATTCGACCAAAATTTCCGGAAATTCCGGTACAGAATCAAATAGAACGGAATGTTTCGAAAAATTCGTTTCGAAAATTTCGGTCAACCTCTGGAGGCTGCCCTTTTTTTCGCAAATTGAATTCCGGGAATCTCTGTTCCATTTCACGTTTCATTTCTCTTCATGCTTGATCCCAGTTTCTCCCGCCGCGACTGTCGAGTGAAAATGGCAAAGCTCTTCGAATGCAAGCGCTGGCATGTTTCAACATTGTTTGGGGGGAAGGGGGCGCGGAAAAGACAGCGAAAGAAGAACAAACGTTGCTCACATAACGATGGAGGCATGTACAGTAAATTCTCTACTTTTCGCCCAAAATTTGACAAGTGTCCCGAAGTGTTTTGACCCGGATTGTTGGTTGAGTTACCTCTCGGCTACCAATGCAGCGCGTGTTATACTTTGCAAGCGACGATTTGTCATTATTTTACGACAACTTTCTGTTGATGACAACGGAGAAATCGCACCACCCATCAGTAAGTTGAAAACTAACCGGATTATCAAAGTACTATTTTAGTGCAAATCGATCCGCCTTTGTTGTTGTACGGCAATCCATACTTGGATGTATTGGCCTGACAGGTCAATAGCCGCCTGGGATACTCGAACACGGGTTACACAGTTTACACTACAGTGTACTCAAAGTCATACGACCGCTCGAGCAGGATTTGCTCTTGCGGTGGAATTGCAGCTCGTCCAAATCCCTTGGGGTTTTCAAGTGACATGCTTCCTGTGGGCATAACCGCTTAAGCGAAAAGCTCGCGTGTTTCCCTCGTCATCCGGAAATGACTTTGAAATTCTTCAGAAAAAGATGAAGGTAAAGTGCCTTCAAAATAGTCGCGGACTCGATTTAAATTTCTTCTTATATAACGACTTACGACGCTGAAATAAATAATGTCGTCGCTGTCATCAAAAAAACCCGTTTACTCAGAGTCGTCTAATAGTCCATGGCCAATTAAAGTGTCGTGGGGTCAGCCATATTGCAGTATTGTTATCGAGTTTGGATTTGGCGCCTCATGAACTCGACTGCCTGAAAACCAGTGTACCGAGCAGCCGGAAAAAACCGGTAGGCTGTCAGTTACT
>BLFP01001971.1:446454-451454 GCA_014634505.1 Montipora efflorescens
TTTACATAAATCTAGTTAGTATTGTAAAAGCTTCGCTTCAGAAGCACGTGACCTTGAAGCGTGCAACTCTTTTCCTTGGAAAAAAGCTAGGAATTTTAGGACACCAATTTTATGCCGGAATATGGACAAAAATAAGATCGAAGCTGGACTCGAGTGAAAATGCGCGAGCTACGTTACGTCCAAATAAGGAAATTTTTAAACTAAAAAAAACCCGAGCTCAGAACGAGAATTAATTGCTTCAATGTCATGAGCTTCTGCATCGCTTGCAGTGGTTGGTTTGCAAGTTAAATCTTGGCCGCCATGTTAAATATTATACACAAACAGTAGATCTTTAATTAGCTTCTTTTGTTCGTCATCTTTGAGTGGTTTACCTGTCGCTGGTGCAGTCATTTTTCAGCCCTGCTGTTCAACAATGGTGCCATTAAATGTTTCCGAGCCCGCGGTTGTGGTCAGCATTGGTTTCATGATTGCAGACCAAAGTTACACAAAAACTTAAAGGGTAGTTACGTAAGGAGACTCGAAAGGGTTAGGGTTAGGTTAAAGTATATTTATATCCATGCGTTTTTAGGACGTGAAAACAAACACTAGCTTTTTTAGGTATCCTTTTTAATGCAGTTTTCAAAGGTTTTTATCAACGAAGTTTCTCGATTACTTAGCTTTGTGTAAATGGTGTGTTTTGTTTACGAATTAAATCAATTTGACAAGAGAGAATGATTGGTTTATTCTGCTTATCGGGAGAAGTGAGTTGAAAAGAGTCTATGCTCTTCAGTCAGGACGCAACTCTTTACAACCTCTAATTTCATTGGATCCCTTTATAGGACGCAGCTCTATTGTTTTCAGGGATATGGTCCATTGTTTCTTTTGTATCGTTCTTTGTGTTCATTGTTTTCTGAACCAATCCCGAGATTCGTTCCGAGAGTTGCGTGGCGACCCATGCTCTTACCTGAAGATTACCATAGAAACCTCTTTCTACCCGAGTTCAAAGCTCATACCGTCATTTACCGTAAGGTACCGAAACTTTCATCCTCTGAAACCCACGGTCAGGTGGTTAGGGCAAGGGGAACATTTTTAAAAAGAGCGAAAAACAAAAATAGAGAAAGATTTCTTATCGTCTTTTGTTTGCTTTGTTAAAACTCACCCCTTACCCCGACTATCTACCGCTGGGTCGTATCGTATCTCTTGGTAAATGGGAATCGTTTGCACGGTAGCTTCGAATCTTCCCTCTCAGGAACCTTTCCCTTACTTGATGCAATTCAAAGTGTCTTTACATGGAGCCTGTATGTAGGGTCCCTGTTTCTCGAATTACGGAAATGCCATTTGTGACTGGAAATGGCCATGGCCAATGGCCCTCAGTAGACCAGAAAAGAAAACAACACCCGCGTTTCATGCCTTAATGCTTCTTCCTTTTTGTTTTTGGGTGATTAATGGCAGCCGAAATATGCTCGAAAAGCTTCGGGACTTTCGACAAACAGGCCCCTGCGTGTTAATTATGGGAAAACAAAACCTCTTTGGGTCGGTTCTCTGCAATACTAGAATAATATCTTGCCCTTTAACAACTTTTTGTCATGAGCTAGAAAATATTAGTGTAGGCCTTAGGCATTTGGACGGTTTGCGACAAACTTTAGCATCATTAATGTTCTTGGGGTAACAAATGAAGAAGATAGCTTTTCGGTCGAAGAGATCATCTTTATGACCCGACTTCTGACGGTTAAACATTGCTACACCTTTGTTTTTGTAGGTTGTGCAGGCTGTCTCCTCTGAGTGTTCAGCTTATTCCTGGTTTATTCTCTTTTAATTAAGGGGCCTCAAACCAGTTTTAAAATTTGCAACAAACTGTACTGTTAGGAAGGATTGAATTTACCCAACTGTTTCAGTTAACGCCATATGAAACACCAATAAGAGCTTATCATTAATGTACACTCATTATTATTTTATCCAGGAATATTTGACTCAAATTGGTAGCACCTGAGAATTTATTCTCCTGCCTTGGGATTTTATTATAACCGTTGAGACAACCCAGAAATTGAAAAATGGCTCAAATTGCGTCGGATCTGGAAAATAACCATACAAGAAGGAAGCTACCCACAATGGCAATAATCTTAGGCTTTTTACAGTAATTGAGATTTTTTTCATATAATTATCTTCGTAAGCTTTTTAACGGGATTGCCATACAAATCCTTATAGTTTTGTTGGGCATGCTCACAGTGAGCTTGGGGCGCCTGTGATGAAATTAATTAAGGGCTGTAAAGTATTGCTGTAAAAGCTGCGTCCTAACTCATCTTAGCCTGCTTATCACTTTTCAGCAATAAAAATGGGGGTCACCAAGTTCGTTTTTGAGTAATAAGTGCTTAAACACAAAATATAGAGTACAATGGGCGCTTAACCTACAGATAATTGAGTTCTTCTCAAGAGGATTTTTGCTGACCTAAAGGTTGGATTAAGCCACTGAAAAACAGAAAATGACTGGAATGATCCGTAATACATACATGCTTTATTCGTCCCAAATGGGCTTTTCAGAATAAAGAGATAACTAATGCTATATACAAGAAAATTAATTAACAATTAACTAGTAAGTAAAATGACATAAGCAAACCGATTAATTATTAATGAACAAATTCATTAATGAGATAAAAACAACATAAATAGAGCAATTAAGTCACTAAAAAGTTTGAGATAAGGCATCTCTTCAGGCAGCGTTTGAAGTCCTGTAGTGTTGGTTTCAACTTAAGAGTAGAATCCAGTGAGTTCTAGAGTTTGACTGTCCTAAAGTAAAAGGTTCTTTGCCCTGTGGCTGTTTTATACAAAGGAATATTTAGCATCTGAGAGTTCCTCGTTGTACGCCTGGTGGTCATAGCTCTTTGAATGTATTTAGAAAATAAAGAGGCTGGTGCGCACCCTAGCATACATTTGAAGGCGCCATTATTGCGTGGCGATAATACAACTTCTGTCTCACACGTAGCCACTTTAGATCTTTAAGGATAGGGGAAATATGGTCGTATTTCCTTGAGTTGCTAACGATACGAGCCGCGAAGTTTTGTACAGCTTGGATCAAACTTAAGTTGTACTCAGAGGTGTTGCTCCAAACATTACAACAATATTATAGCTTGCTAAGGCATTAACTATAATAGTTAAGGTGGTTGAGTCAAAAACATGTTTAACTCGGTTAATCTGGCCTAGGCGCGCCATGCAACCGGACACTGTTGAAGCTATGTGGTAATTATATGTCAAGCAGGGATCCAGAATGACTCCCAGATCCTTAGCAACGGTAGCCGGTGTAATTTCCTTCCTAACAAAGTTAGACGAAAATCCTCTACTTTGCTGACCATCGCTCTGCTGCCAAAGATAATTAACATAATTTTACTAGGGTTAATACGGAGATGATTTCTAAAAGTCCAGTTACTAATTCTGCATAAATCTTCATTTAATTTGGCAATTAATTGGCATAATAGAATCCGCTTGCCTCGAACTTGATTACTCCGGATGTGACATAAACCTCATGCCACAATTGTTTGATAAAAGGCTCATCCTACTGAGTTTGTTTCATAACATTAAAAATACGGTTAAGACTGAGAAAAAGTTATTTGCATTGAGAAGTGGGAATGAAAACATGCGAATGTAGTTAAGATTCGTAGTTCGCACTGAAAGAAACAAGTTGACACAATTTGCAACCATTTGCTGCATTTGAGTCTCCACCGAGTCAGTGAAAAGCACGTGTTTCTTTCTGAATTTGCCTGTCTTTCTTTTCCAAGAAACTCTTCATTGAAAAGCAGTTTGATTTCTTTTAAGGAACGGACTGTAAACTCAACTAGCCTTTATAGACAACATGGCGAACGCAAAAGCGCATGGTCGAAAAGTCCCAATATACCTTGCGGCGTAACCCTAGCTGAGGTAGTAAAGTTTGTTTAAAGTGTTGAAATTGGTTTGAGTCTCCTTAAACGATATTATTTTGAGAAATATGTGGAGAGAGATTTATAACATAAACCTTTGATTCTGAAAGTAAGGTTGTACTCTACTCGCTTCACTATTTTTTTCACATCGTACCTTTTTAGGTGCTATCTTTAGAATGACCTTTGCTTTCGGTTTTACGTCACGCAATTTTAATGCGTCCTAGGGGGGCCTTTCTACTGGACAAAAATTCCAGTATGGAAATGTACCCAATTGATAGGAGGGTACTTATGTTGCAAAAACCTAACCAGCGATCATGACCTCCCTCCCTTCTTGTCCTCTTGTGGAAGGAGGGCATGATACATTTCCTGTACGGATCGCGTGTGAAAAAGCCATAATTTGGCCTTTTTGTGTGATTGGTCAAGAAACAATAGAGCTCTTGGAGCCTCGCTCCGATTGGTGACAGAAATGCAAATCAAACTTTTGTAAAATCAGTTGAACATATGATCATATTATGGCCGCCGAAAAGGATTTGAACAGGAATGATGTTTAGGATCTGTTTACAGCTGCTGTTGCCTCGACTTCAGATTTTTTTTCAAAAATCTTTAAAGGAAAAGTAGAGAGAATGCATCTGAAGAATGGTTTGTCTGAAAAAAGACATTGTAGTTGTACTTCCTACGGGAACATTCTAGAAAAAGTGCATCGTTCCGCTTCCACCGACTGCAAAATGTTCGTAGTTGTGGTAAGTCCTTTTGAATATATTCGGAAGCAACAAGTCGTGAATGCAAAAAGAGCCGAATAGAACTTAGTGCTGCCACAATCGCGGAATCAGCCGAGCTTGACAGAGAAATTAAACGTTGTTTACGGAAGCGCTGAATAATGGTTTAGTGACACTTACAAAATAGAAGTTGAGTAGCTGCTCCTGGAAAACTAGAATTTCTCAAAGTCCATTTTCCTCGGAGATATTAGCATCTTTTATTGGCATCATTGAATTAAATATTCGAGTTTAAATAAAGTTTATTTTACTGTTGATTGCGCCTGATAACATGAAGGATTCGGCTTTTTCTGTGATTTTATCTAGAAATTCTTTCTTCCTTGATGGTTTACTTAAACAT
>BLFP01001971.1:459587-482087 GCA_014634505.1 Montipora efflorescens
AATGACATTCACTTTCCATTCCTAGCGACTACCAGTAATCGCAAAATTATTAGAAGAACGGGAAATAACATTTCTGACAACGTTCTCGTTCTCGTTAATTAAGGTCCTTATTGAAACGACTGGGCAGGCGTTTGGCGTTTTTGCTTTTCTTCAAATGACGTTTGAAGTTATCTTTCTTCTTCGGAATTGAATAACGGTAGCCGGCGTACAGCAATAATACTAAAAAAAGACTTTTGCAGCAAAAATGCAAGCATTATTTTTATCAGGTTTTATAGTTGAGCATGATTTGTTTATCACCCTCACAAATACTCATCAACAAAGATCTGTTGCCAACCTTGAAGACTGCCTACGACAGCTGTATATGCATTTCGAAAAAAACATGTCTTAACTTTGTCAATGGCACACTTGTTGTCTTAAAGCCATGGTTTTCTGTTTATAGATTTGGTTATTAGGGGGTTTCATTTCGGAACCGTAAGTATACGCAAACGTCGACTAATATAGTCGTTTGTACCTAAAGGACCTAAATATGAGATCTTCGGGGTTTTCAGTTCCTGGTTTCGTACCAAACACTACAGTTTCGACTGGTTAGTAAGTCCGCAAGATATCCTACAAGTAATACACAGAAAATTAATGCGCATAGGGAATTAAAAGTTCTATTTTGTTTGCAAGCGACGGACAACAATCCAAAGAGCAACCTTGCCTTGACCCTGCCTCAGTAATATTACCACGCCTCTTGTCTTGCACCTGGTACTTATTTGTTCAAAATATTGGATCAGATCACTTCCCAAATATAAAATTGATGTTTGTCGCTCGGCGCCTTTGCTGTATTTACCGAGCTCGCTAATTAGCTAATTACTAGACACGAAATAACCGTTTTTTGGGGGAATCGAATCCAAGTCACCATTTTTCATATATATATCCGGAGCATGTCCCTTTTTACTTACCTTCTTAAAAGGCTTCCTCTTTCGCTTCACCGCTAAAGGAAAAAGACACAGTTCACATTTGCTCATCACAACTCTCTGCAACCAGTTCATCAGACAAGAGTGATGTACAAATTTCACGGAGCCCGTGCACAAACAAGGACTTATCAAGACTTCAGTTTCGTCGCCGCAGTGGCATATTCGGCACACGTCACTTTCGAGTTCCAAATTGTCACCTTCACAAACGTAAATTACTGTCTCCCTAGTTTCTCGAGCCGAACCTTTTCCAAAATTTTCGGAGCCATCGTCTCGATCGGCTAAGCCGCCTATCTCAACACAAACACTATCTGACTGGCTGCTAGCCATGTTTTCACAGTCTGAGATTCCTGTTGTTTTCACAAGGTTGGATTCGGATGAAACACTCTCTACACTTCCAGCTGAATCCCATTTACATCGTTTATCACTTTCAAGTCTCAATGGAATTGTCAACGAACCATCCCCATTTTTAAACGGCTGCTCCTGGGGATCTGATGAATTATTTAAGTCGAGCTCCTCTCGACCTAATAAAGTCCTTGTCTGAATTTCCGTCTTGGTGTCATCAATATCCGATACACATTTGTTTTTTGCTATGTCATCCACTATCAATATTGTTTCAGCCACACTGTTCGTAGAAAATCCTTCCAGTGGAAGACGCAAAGTTTCATTTTCACTTTCTACAACAGCCGTGGTTTTGTCCTTCCCGGCAGAAGAATTGGAGCTTTTCTCCTCAGTTTTGTCCACCGCCATCGTAAATAATACAATTCTATCTTGACCTAAGAGGAAAGAAAAAATATAAATCATTAAGCTCCGTGAGAAGTAAAAAAAAAGATTATTTTCACCTTATAGCGAACAACACCGAAATTAAAATCGCTTCAACGAATATGGTGAACCCCTTCAGAAACTGAACACATGTACAATTATAAATACATCAGGTTGTTCATCTTAAGAAAACGGCCTTGTTGGCTGATAAATACACGTCTTAACAAGCTATTATGATGCAACAAAACATTTTACACTCTATTCGCCCAAGACTACAAAGAAACGGATTGACTTTTGCGAGAGAGACAGTTTGTCTTTTGAGAGGACCATTAGTAATTGTAATAATTCTTGTACCAATAACTGTGTGTAGTTTATAACAGTTGTGTTGGATCAATATAAGTTATATTGAATAAAACACTAGTACTTTATTCTGCTGACAACTGTCATCATTATGCTAAACACGGTCACAATTTGAATATCAACAAAGACGTTTTTTCCATTATACTTCCGTCAACTAGTCTTAAGTTCTCAGTTTTCGTTACTTTAACAGTACCTTTTTTCGTTAATCCCACGCATGTCGGAATCAAAATAAACGAGAATAGTATGACATCACGACGACAAAGTCACGAAAATGTGGTCTGAATTCGACACCTCTGATATCACAAAGCCTTTGCCGCCATGCAAAATTTTAGTCCCCTCTGAACAGGCACACTTTTGCATCTTTAGGGTCCATTATATACACATAAAAGCCTTCCGAAAATTATCTAAAAGCGCGAAAATAAATTATCGCTGAGCTGTTGGATGTTTAACGGAAGTCAACTGGACAAGCCTCATTGGTTTTGCTGGTCGAAATGACGTCACTTGAGTGACACTTTGAGAAATTATATTCTTTATTTACACACACTTGAATGCATCCAATTCAAAGGCCTATACAATGGGAAAATTTGAGCTGTTGGTAACTATTCTTTTGCCAAAATAGGCAACTCAATAGATATTTTTGACTTTATTCGCTTTAAATCGTTCTCGCAAAGCGAATACAAGTGCGAAGTTTATTTAGCCGAAAATTAGTTTTGATTCCTGCATACAAGAACTAACTACTATTCACCATTGCAAAATTCTCGCAAAAGAAATCGTACTGAAATAGGAAAAGTAACTACGAAATGGCATGTCTTTTCGCACTTTTCAATTTCATAGAATTTCTCCGACCTGTAGATGTCAATACATGATTAGGCTTCGACTAGCATGAACTTAAATAAAGCTCGGAACCAAGTTGAAAACCCTACCACATCGCTGCTGAGAAAACTATTATCGAAAACTCGTGGATTTTCTTCAACATTTACCATAGTCACTAAACCTCACTTCTTTCAATTATAACTTTCAGTTGAAAAGCAAAACATCGGGACACTTGAGTCAGGAGCACTTTACTACTTATAACAGACCCCGTTAAACAAACATGGCGGAGGTTCCAAATCACTGGAGCGTGCACTGCAGTGAAACTAATAAAATTGTCCACGAAATAGGAGTAAATTGGCAAAAGGAAACGATTTATTATTTGCTTTTGAACCTTACCACTACTAAAATGATAACACAGCCTCCCATTGGATAATTTGCGATAAGGGCCACAAAAGTTGCCACCAGCAACAACTTGCATAATGATCCACTGCCAGGACAATAAAATGGCGCCAAAATTAAGTGCAAGATGAATGTGTATGGTGATGCTTAGTTTTTAACAAGAACTAAATGTTGAATACGAAATTCCGAGCCTCTCCCAGACCAATTCATTACAGCGTTTACGCGACATCTGTCAAAAAGGACAAAATGTGTCGGCATCATGTCTTCGGAGAAATCAGTGCTCAAACGTTTCTTGTTTAGCATCAAAAGTACACAACGCACCTGAAAGTCTGCTATGAAAAAATGTCAACGGCAAACCATCCACTAAAATCTGGAATAATCAGTGATACTATTCGCAGATTTTCAATCAAAACCTGCTTCGACAAAGAATATGATGACTTGCAACTCTTAACACGTGGTCCTTCGAACTAAGGAGAGTTTTAACAAGGTACAAATCTCACTTTTAGCATCATCAATACTATTTTATCAATGCCAACAAAAAAACGGGAAGGAAAAATGAGGCGTTGTACTCATGTTCATTTTCTTTGTGTCGTCCAAACCTAAAACCATTTTGGCGCACAGAGACACAAACTTCGGCACTATATAAAAACAACCGACAATATAATTGAATCAAAGCATTCTGTCACACATAAAACGAAGAAACTACATGACAGAGTAAGATGGAAGGATAACTTACTTCACACAAGTTAAATTGCGGGTTATCGACCGATTTGTCAGTTCTCTTTCTTCTGTCCTGAGTATTCGAGCACACCAGAATCTTCATTAACTATAGCGCTGCTAAAACGCTTCATGACCAGAATATCAGGTACAGGTAGGAAACGTGTTCTCGAAATTTTCGAGTTTTCTCACGCACAATATCCAAGTGGCTATTTTGACGAGAAATTACAAACCAAACTCTAAAAGACGTCAATTGTCAATCAATGCGTTTACAACCGTGTTATATAGGTAGCCTCGACGCGGGAACTTTTTTTCGGCTGGTACCGGTTTCTTTGTGATCCAAACCATCATCTAGAAGGGTTTTTTTTTAATGGTGTAACCGTGACCAGTTGAATCGACAGTCAGTGAATCAGTGAGTCGGCAAATTTCTTTAAGGCACCTGTCCTTGCCACGTTGTTCCAAAGCCGAAATAAGACCACCGTTTTCCCTTGGGAAGGCCGGGGTCACCCAACAGCCCGTGAAAAGAGCGCGTAATACAACCACAAAGAATATTAATTTTTCTCTCTTTATTCTTCGGCCTTATTTTGCGAAAAATTCTTAGTGTTGCCGAAAGGATATCAGAGATTTTGAGAGACAATTTTTATTTTATTTGTTCATTGCAGATTTGTATGTAGCCAATAATCCGCTGCCACATGTTTTTTACAACTAATTTCAGTTAAACACTTAAATGATTAGTGTAGAACTGGACCGAGGATGATTCTAGCGTACTCTTCAGTGTCGTAAATATAGACGCCGTCAAACGCAAAACTAGATTTCAAATTCTTGAAAAACATTTTTTCCTTCCGGTAGCAATACAAAAATTCAAATGTCTAAATTTGAAGGTTTTCTTTTCTCCCACCAGTGCAGGCTACGAAGACAAAAAACAAAAAAACAAGTGACAATCAATTGCAAATATACAACTGGCTCAATGAACTGTAATAAGAAAAGACAAAACCTGTAAACACCGAATCGAAATATTGTGTCCTTTGTATATAGACAAAAATAAAAATACGATAAAAAAGGAGGTCTACGCAGCGCCACAGCAACGTGGTATTCGATTAAATTGGAGGAAGTCGAAGCATCATTTTAAAAGCGGTCGCATTTGCTTTTCTGCTCATGATCATTCAGTTTCTAATTCCACGGAAACGCTGACTACATGTATCGCTCTCTCAATCTACATGTAGAACACCACCAATCATCACTACCGTGATAACCAAAACCTGCGACCTTGCCTTGAACAAAAGAACTTTCCGACGGAAACGAAACGAAGGCATTGCATGAATTTAATCACTGTGTTTATAACTGAAAGAAGCCGTAACAGTTAGGTGTTTGTGTATAAGGTATCCGATTAGAACCCAAGGATCGAAATATTCAAAGAAGAGTTTGTTCTGACTAAAGCAGACGAACACAATCTGTTGGTTTCAGTTGAACAGCAAATACACCGTATTGTAAAAAAAAATGCTTTGTTTCTTTAGTGGAAGTGCACTTAGCTATCAAGCTAGTTCACAGGCACCCCACTTTTAATCATCTGAAAGAAACAATTCTATTTTCCCTTCGTCTCTATTCTAACCTTCCCCTGGAGTGGGTACCATTCATTGGTAAATGACAATATTGTTAAAAAATAAAAGTGTGGCTGTTACAAAAATGAGTGTGGAGTTTCTCTCTGTACTGTAGTAAATATGTCAGGAACATTTTGTTTTGTGACATGCAAAGGTTAGCTAGCATATCTGGCGTGGATGTATAATAATAATAATAATAATAATAATAATAATAATAATAATAATAATAATAATAATAATAATAATAACTTTTGTTTAGACTCACAAGACCGATCAGTAACATCAAAAGATTTGCTGGTATAAACCGGTGATCAGTAAAAATAGTACTAGTATTATAAAGAGGCAAAAAATAGATAAAAATATGTAGATATCACGATATGTACAAAAATATATACAGGATCACGTCACGAATCGAGATATTAACCACTGACGGACACTGCAGACACGCAAATTTACATCGAGATTACAAAATAATTGAATAATTTTGATTTAAAACTCCTTGTCATAGGGGTATCGCGAATGTTTCTTGGTAGAGAATTCCATTCACGGGCGGCCGCACTCTTAAAACTACACTGCCCCATAGTTGACTTGGCTCTCGTACCTTTATTAGCGAGCTATCTCTGAAATTACGATCATGCAGTTCAGAGCGCTTGACTAAGTATCCTTTCAGTTGGCGTGGGCAGTCTATATTGTCAATGATTTTGTACACAAGTTGTAATCTCGTGTACCAGTATAGTGAAAACTGTGACGGCAAAATAGCACATACTACAAATATTGATGAGAAAACGATACAACGTAAATAGCCCAATGAGAAAACATCTGGTTACTGGTAAAATACTAAATGCACAAAGATTAAAGAAAATAAAATGAAATCGATAAAAAATTGGAGTTGAGGCTGATTCCGAGTTCAGTTCAACTTCTTTCTCACAGCAAGTTCTATTTTTCGGGTGGTAAAATAAACGTTCACTGAGGTTAATCCCTATCGAGCAGGGTTAGTATTTGGATGGGCGATCAAAAGAGTGATCCGATATGTTATTGCCTTTCAAGGACTCTATACATAATGCATCGCAATGCCTTTTGTTGTTTCC
Source organism: Montipora efflorescens (assembly GCA_014634505.1). Lineage (NCBI taxonomy): Eukaryota > Metazoa > Cnidaria > Anthozoa > Scleractinia > Acroporidae > Montipora > Montipora efflorescens. The sequence continues at coordinate 466,281 of BLFP01001971.1, forward strand.
AATGGGAATACTCACATTTAATGGAATCCTTACTATTTATCCCTTTTGGACATAATTTTAGAGTAATCATTCCTTGTTACATTCTTCCTCTCTCGATCCGTCGAAATAAGGTGATTGTTGATATTTAGCTACGGCCGGTAATTTATCGACGCTTTTAAGAATTGCACGTTCACTGAAGTTACTGCGGTAATCAGTCACACGCGCCCCTCAACGACATTTTTTTCATACTTCGAGAGTAAAATTCAGGTGGACGTCAATCAAACGTTTCCATAAAGAATTCAACTGCCGCCACGAGCACAGTACTATTGTCATGGAAACACTGATTTGATTGGCAACCACCTAAACGTCGTTGAGGGACGCGTGTGACTGATAACCGCTGTTCAGCCCTGTCGAGCAAGTTAGAGAGATCCAATATGTTATTGCCTTTCGAGGGCGTCATATGCCGCATCGCAATGCCCAGTTTTTTTTCCAATCGGAATACTCACATTTAACGGAATCCTTGCTACTTATCACTTTTGGACATAATTCTAGCGTAATCATGATACAGCATCCATTCCTTGTTACATTCTTTCTCCCTCGCTCCGTTGAAATAAGGTGATTGTTGATAGTCTACAACGATAATTTTTCGTCGCTTTTGAGAATTGCACGTCAGTTCATTTTCCGCACGCTATCTCCTTTATACTATTACTTTTCCATTTTACAACTCAAAAATGCATTATCATTTTGTTTGATTCTTCTTCTGAAAACCGGGAAAAGCTTTCCTAAAACAGTGGACAGTGTCAAATAATTGAAACGCAGTTAAATGGAGAGCATTCGTACGGTTCATCGATTTTGTATATTCTGGCGGCCTTGGTAATTTAGTACGGTCTAGTAATTTGGCACTCAAGTATGGTGTACCTTTATCGAACGAGCAAAAATCATACACTGGAAAACGGTTTTTCGCCGGGCTCCATGACTGCGCTATCTCAGTGCCCACCATTGCTGCCTCACAAAACCCCAATGTATGCGGAAGCGCTATGCACTAGTCTGTGGATTAACAAATAACTCGGAAATGGCTTTTTTCTAGTTAAAAATGGCCGTCATTTTAGTATATTTTGGGTGCTTGCAAAGTGGCCCTTTTGGCCTCGCTTTCAAACGTAAAATTCAAAAGAATATTTAACCTTGAACGAGGCCAATTTGCAATCAAACAAAAGAATTCTAAAATGGCGCCGGCCATTATACAACATTAGCCGGATGATTTGGCCCCACTGCACAACGCTGGAATCGATGGCAAAGCGACTGGCTGTCATGTCACACTGAGTAACGATGAATGGCCAGCCCAATGCGACAAAAGAAAAGAAGCGCGTAGGTGAACGGAATTAGAGCAGAGAAAACTGATATCATGGCATTCGAAAATTATTACATTCGTAACTGTACTTGACAATGTAACATATTTGCAAAGCTGTACACTGGTCTTTTAAAACACAAATTGGCCTATAGACACTGACAAACGAGTCAAGTGAGTTGTATCACGCGAGGCATCAATTCCACAAGTTACAAGCAACGTTTCTTAATTAGATCCTCGCAGTTTGAATACAACGAGGCTGCTACCCTATTCCCTGCCTGTGCACAATCAATGATCCACCGAAAATGGCGCACGGCCTTAAATTAATTCCTTACAAGATACACAACGTCCAAAACAGAGAATTCATGTAGCAAGTTATAATGCTGCAATCCTCGATTGATGAAACACTTAAATCAAAATAATAAATCACTTAGAAGTCTAGTGTTTGGCCGATCATATCCCTAAGACGGAGGAGTCCACGATGTCTACATCAGTTGGTTTTCAAAGAACTTAGTTGCGACTCAACGAACATTTATGGCGAGATGACATACGAAACGCTGACAACTTAAATATGTTTATTGACCCTCAAGACGTTTGGACTCGGTTAAAGTTGTTGGTCTGACTCAGTGCAAATGCATTGAACTCGACAAATTGTCTTTTCATGGCATTTACGCCGATAAATCGTGACTGTATACCAAGAATAACATCCGTTGACTCCATTGACTTCTGCAGCGCGCAAAGCGAAAATTGCGCAACTCAATAGGAAACTCGACAAGCAGAAACCGACGAGTGTTCCATCAACAAAGCAAGACTGCCACTCTATAGGCGCAAAACAATTACATGACTCGAGCTCGTGCTAAGATGCTGAGTCGGTTGCTTCTAATGGCTTTTTTAACTTCGCATGAGAGAAAAGCACTAGCCTCCATAGCTCTAAACGCGCCGACTCTACGATTAAAAGTACCTTAACTGCGCCCGTTCCAAGACGCCGGTTAAACGAGAATCGTTTCCTTAGCTTTGTACGTCTTGTGCAAAGTCAAACTCCAGGGTTTAAGTGGCAAACAAAATCTGTTTGAAACCTGCCTTTCGAAAAAAAATAGCGTTACCTTAGCACTTACGAAGTGAGTTCCATTGCCCCGATTGCCTGTGGGAATAAAGTTGAGGAACATAAATATTATCTTAAAGAATTTTTAAAAAAAAAACAACATTGGGGCCGATCTCTTTTGAAATTTCGAGTCGTCTGTATGTTGGCTCATTTGCATTTGCAAGATAAATATATACACCCATTTCTAACCCGCAGGTCACTTTGCCATTAGCTTATCTGTGCAACGTATTGTTTGTAGAAGCAACAAAAGGGCCACCTGAAAGCGTGAAACTTGTTAACTCAAGAACTGCGTTGGTAAACTCAGGTGTTAACAATCTAAACAAGAGAAACACCAGGGAGTTGAAAAAACTGAGTATACTGAAAGATGATTAGGAGCTGCCAACGATATCTTTTTTGAGTGCAGCAAATTTTATCTGCGAATCCGCGTTAATTGCCCAAGGACAGACATCACAACGGCGCCAATTTCAATTAACAGATGAGCTGCAAAACTGTACTGAAGTGAAGAAGCTGATAACAAGCTCTTCTGATGGTAATGATAACGAGAAATCCATGTTAAAGACGACAAAAAGGGGAAAAAAAAACAGTCGGATCAGATATGTCAAGTGATCGAGGAGGCTGCCTTGGTCTGGGAGTCTTTTCGTATCAAATCGCTGGTGACTTCAATTGACAGTTATTTCAGTTGTGAATCAGCCAGACTAAGCCAATCCAATCAACTCTCTATCCTGAACCACAGGACCCCCAAACGTAACAAACTCCTTCGTGAAAGTTACAGACTTCTAATTAAAGGAAAATTCTTTGATTGCACTCACGTGATAAGAAGGCCATGTTGATGCCAAAGCAATAGAAAAAATAGCTCAAATTTTGCATAACAATAATAGAGTCAAAATTCCAAAAGACTTTTTCAAAGAATAGTGGTATCCCGGTGGCATGGACGAAAATCCTTCACATATTGTTTCTGGCGCGTTAACAATATCCTGGATTTTTCGTACACTGAGATTCTGGAAAAAGCCGGCCTTCGCCAAACAATGCAACATGTATTTGAAGCTGTCGTGGTAGGTTTCATAGAACCACTCAATTATCTTCTTTGTTCTTAAAAGATGAATAGCAATTGGGCCACATTGTTGCATGAGTAATCGTAGCTTCCCTGTGAAAACCAAGTTTATTGGGAGTAACGTAGGCTTACCGAAGATTTGCTTGCAAAAAATGATTTAATTGTGCACCGCTAAATTTTCGCGTCCTGTTGAAATTAAGAAAAGAAGTGGGTTCGACGAGGTCAAGTTGTCCATTAACGTCTACAAAAAATGTTTCATTCAAGGGCCTTGGGGCTCTTTATTCGCAAAGGCAGTTTGACAGGAGTTCATCCCTATTTTTAACAGTTCTGTTAGCCAACAGGAGTAGACTCAATGAACAAAATGATGTATGAAATGTAGACTTTTTGTGAAAACTGCTGTTTTGCAGTGTTTTCGTCGGCAGTTTTAGACCATAAAAAGTTATTCATTCGGTCAAAATCGTATTGATGTCAGAGAGTTTGTTCACTGAAACGAATTTGTTCATGGATCATAGCTTCACTTGCTGAGTAGACTCCATTGCGGTATAACAGGGAGACCGTGATGAACGAATTGAAAACTGAAAATGTAAGAAACGGAAATTTCCGTGTACACGACATTTTATCCAAAAAATAACCTTAAATTACTTCCGCTACGAAGCGTCTAAGTCCTTTGTATGTCACCTTCTTCCAAGGAACCTGGGATGCCCAAAACAAAATTAAGACCTTGCAGCTAACAAATAAGCCCCAAGATGGATTAACGACACTTTCCAGAACTATTAAAAAAGGAGCTTTTTACGCTACTTTAGCCTAGAGGTCAGTGAAAAATAGTTAAGAGAGGGCCTGTGACCCAAAAACAATGAAGCACTCTGTTTACAAACCAATTTGTTTCTGGTGCAAGGAAACTATTCATTGCCTTTTGTCGTTCCGCAAGAGAAATTCAGTGGAAATTAGTAATTCTGCCAGTTTCTCAAGTTACGAAATCTGATCTCCACGAGGCAGCCAAAAATTCAGTTTGGACTAGTCTTCCTGCAAAAATGTATTTGATATCTTCCTTAAGCGTGTTTTACAAACTTATTTTGGGCACGAGTTACCAATAAATTTTGAACAGAATACAGCAATGTTCTTTCGTAGCCTTAAAACACCTATGTAAATTTGTCTGGCGCTCAAGATATTAAAAGCAAGAATGTTACACTTTCTTGTAGGTAGCGTAGTTGCAGGCCCAAAGTTTGATTTGTTTCAAAAAGGGGAAACGTTAGTAACGCCAAGAAAAAAATGTATCTTTATCCCCACAATGAAGCTTTCGCTTTCTTGTACGTTGTGTAGTTGCAGGCCCAAAGTTTGGTTTGTTTCAAAAAGGGGGAATTTTAGTAACGCCAAGGAAGAAAATGTATTTTTATCGCCACAATGAAGCTGATGGCTTTAAGAGTGATTAGCGAGAAAAAATGAGATCCCTTTCTGAGAAACTACAAAGCGGTCTCGAATTTATTGGAATAATCATATCCCAGAAGAATCTATGAAATCTAAAACGAAACTGAAATCACATTACGCATAACCGCATTGGTTAATTTAACGAGGGCTTCACATGCCAGGTCCTTTCATAAAACTGGTCACCGTCGAGAAAAATACTTTGAGAGATGGGTACTCTAGCTCGAAACTTTGACCAGTTCTCAAGAATAGACCAGAGATTTTATCCGCTCCCTCAGCAAGCCAAATACTATGATGAACATCTGTAAAACAGCTATTACGCTCTGAATTATCGCCAATCGTAGAAACACTATTGAAAGCAAGTTTTTCTTTCCCAGAACTCTCACACATCATGCCTTAGCTGTCAATTTCGGGCACTTGACTGCCTAAGAAACTCCTAAATCGAAGTTCTGATCATCAAATGCTTAGAAGATCAGTACAAGAGACCATTGTATTGGGGTTCATAGATCAAATGGGAGAATACTGTGATATTTTCTTATGACCTAAAAATGTTCAAAGGCTGTTTAGATAATGTACATGCACTTAGTTTCCAGAATCAATCATCACATCAACTTCTCCATGGAAGTTTTTAATTATAAGCAAGAAGCACAGAATCAGTAAAATGATAACGTGACGAATGTTTCTTCGAAAGAAAAACACCGGAAAAGTGTAATCAGTATAAACTTTAATCGGTCATTATCGGTCAAGGGTGCGCATCACTTCTCAAGTACCTATGAAATTTGACCAAACAAAATTCAAACTCGATTTAACCCTTTGACCTAAAGCAGGAATAGCCTTGTTCTTCGCTTGAGCATTCCTGCACGATATGAATGAATGTTTCCTTCAATGCGACATACAAAGATATGTTAGATTTCTATCTGATAAAAAATTAATTTAAGTATGTGAATTTGCACTGGTCAAATAAGTTCAATGCTACCCTGCGGATCACATTCAAAATGGCGCCTTCCATACGCCGCTTTGAGAGACTCATCTGTCGCATGCCAAACTATTGATAACTCGGGCTGCAGATACGACGAGTTTTAAGGCGATTTCTATTATCAAGAGGGTGTGGACACACTGCTTCAAATGTTATTTTTCTTAAAAGGCCTCAAAGAAAAAACGCACAAACGTACCTTTACCAGTTCAAGTCTTTTCAAGTGAATCATAACTATCACAAGCGTTTCTCGGAGAAGAAAAAAATAATGATCATATATAATAACTTTAACGAGATTTGAATTAAAGATTCGAAACTTACTTTGCCTGTTTCGGCAGATTAGCCACACGATTCTGGAATGAACAACACCACATTAAAGCAGATTATTTGTAACTGCGATGACAAGAAAACACCGTTGTCGATTGCGAAAAGTTCCACTAGGGTTTAACCGTTTCTGCCGGTATCACATGGAAAACCATTTTCAAATGAACTAATGTTGCAACTCTTGACCCACTAATTTTCAACCTTGTATCATGAAATGTTGCCGAAGTATAAAATAGGGCTTACATGGAACGATCTTGGACAAAGTTAAGCCACATATTTTGAAAGATCTTGAAAAGAACTATATTCTGCCACTTGCGACACACGGTGTGTTACTAGCCCTACACACAGATACCTTCAACTTTCATCCAATATTATTCAAGGCTTTGCTTTTGTTATCTGTGACAGGGTTACATGGAAAATAATTGCTACCAAAACGATGTAAAGTAAGTCGATATACTTTCTTAATTTCTGTCCACGCTGGTCTAAGCAGATCTGTGACATGTCTGTTAGCTTCCCACGACAACACTGTTAACTGTTAAAACGATAAGGAACAGAAAAGAAGAGACTTTGTACCTGCCCGAACAGAACTATTGAAATTGATGACAAACGTGAAAAAATGACAGGAACCGAAAAAAAAAATGGAACGACATTCAAACAAAGGAAACATAACTTGAAAACAGTCTGTTCCAGTATTCTGTGGTTGACCAGTTGAAACAATGAGCTGAGAGGATATCGACAATAGACACTTCATGAAGTTACATCCATCAGAGCTCCGAAAGACATCCGCCAAAATATTCCACGTCCATTCGAAAATAAAGAAAACATATCAAGCTTACAACCAAAGCTAGCTAAGCAATCCGCTGATCTCACCAGCGCTCAAAATAATCGGATCGAACTTGAGATGAAAACTACACCAGTCAGTAATATTTTACAACGGTGGTGTTTAAGCCACTTCCGTGGATCGATCTCCTTCGTGTGGCTTGCTCCAATGTTTCAATACGCAAATTCTTTAAAAGGCACATTTCTTTTCTCGATGATACAAATAAGCGTTCACGAGGCGCTAAATAGTGGAGGGATTGTCTTAATAAACGAGAATCCAAATTTAAAGTGTGCTCATGCGACAGCTTCTGAGAAATACTCAACTGTCAAAATATGCTGCGACAGTGTGTGGTCCAGCCGAACAGTTCGCTAAAACGCAAAAGCTCTTCAAATATTTTTTGACAGAACTTTTCTCGATTAAACAAAAAAGCAGGTATGATACTTTACGAAAGTAAAGTTACCACTAGACAGGTTCACCTGAGTCGTGAAGGCGTTTTTGAATCTCGACCTTGTCTTGTCTCGTCTCGTCGGCCGAGCATCTATTGTTAAACCATCGCCACATCATCTGCCGATGAAAGCGCTGTTTTGCTTCCGAAAAACAACACCAGTAATCCGCTAAACAGAAAATTTGTTTTTTCCTACCTTGATATTTGTGCTTTAGAGTTTCCGTTCAGTTTTCCCACGGTGAAAGAGAATGACATCTCTCGGGCTAAACGGCATTCGATCTCGATGTGGTGTCAAATGTTATGAGCCCCACGTGCTTCATTATAACTCATCGACTCGTCCCGACTTGCCCTTCAAATTAGCGAATTTTTGAGGAACCGTCAACAATCATCCCACATAGCATTGTTTTGCTATTTGAGCTTTTTTTTTCAAGTCCATTGTTTTGTCTGACAAGATGCGCTTCAAAGATATTTCCTCCAGTCGAGGAATTTTTTTTTCTTTTCTTAAATACTGAAGATAAACAAGGTGCGTTTTAAAGAGGCGACCAAAAATATCCCGAACAGCCATTTAAGCGATTTTTTTTAATTTTGTTTTTTTCGATAGCATCAAGGACAATGCTGTCGTATGCAAATTTCACAACACGCGGTGACAACAGCTGTTGATATGAAGTAACCCGCTCAAACAAAGGTACATCTGCCGTTTTGCCATTATAGTTGGTACTTGTTCATTGTTTTTAAGTCGTATTGGCTAGTCGCTTTCATAGTTCAATTCGACTGAGTATGCGACATTAAACAAATTGCAAGCACTTTGAGAGCTAGCTGGGGCATCTTAGGTCTGATGAGCTATTCTATTTTTGTCAGTACGTACGAGGATCTCTTTTAAAGTGATTACATGATAGCGCGCGTCATGCTTTTGTGTGGAAAGCGACCAGTGTGTCGACATGTGCTAGAAACAAAACAACACGTGGATCCAGCCAATCAGAGTGGCGTATGCTAAAAATGCCGATACGTAGCTCCCTTACGGAGAGTCTACAGAGGGCCCTTTCCATTCAACGGAAATTTCCATTTTCGAGTGGAAAAATCTTTTCGGGAAAATATCTTGATCCATTTATTTTCGAAACTTCCGTTGAATAGCTTCGAATGGAAAGCTCCCAGAGTTCTCCAGCTCATATTATCTGATAAGAAAATGAAGAAGCACGATCTTGACAGGAAAATGCATGTATGAAATGGGCAAACAGGGGCCAACACAACTCGATTCATTCAAGAGTCAAAATATGAGGAGTTTTTAATTTCATTTTTTAGCGACAGTTAAGCTTGACAATAAGGCCGTTTACGCGAGAGAAAATAAGCGGCGGCTTACACAAGACGCGAACACCCGTATAAATGGTACAAAATCTACGTTCACGGCTTTCTCAAGCCGCGGCTTATCCTGGCCTGGAGGTTTATACTCGTATAAATAGTTCCGTTCGTGTATTATGTAAGCCGCGGCTTATTTTGTCTCGTATAAACGGCCCTATTGAAACAACTTTGATGCTTCTATGGTTTGGAGAAGTTTGAATGTAGGTACCTGAAGAAGTTATAATTCAAACTGTGACTTTTAAAACTACATTCAAAATTACTCGAATTAGACTAAAGCCCCGCCGGGCAAACCGCTTCAACAATTGCTTCAACATCCGTTCGATTTTGTTGAACGATGCTTAACGTTGTTAACTGCTGAGGAGGGCAAACGGTAAACACATCATCAACATACTAGGGAGTTTAAGATCTACGACGCGACGGCAACGAAAACGTCACAAATTTTGCATATTTAATGAGCAAAAACAATAGCTTTGCACGCTCTGCACGTGCATTTTTAGTTTATGTACATTTCTTTCACGTTTTCGGCAAATCTACGACGTGAAATGACCAATTCTCAAGTTTTACGGAGAACGTGAACAAAAGGCAGCGAATTTGAATTTTCTGTCGTAGATTCAATACCGCACCTCCTAATTCAGTTCCTGGAAGGTTACACTAGTTTTTAGAAGATAGACAAGCCGACATAACGACGAAAACGATTAATAAACCTGAACTTACAATTTTAAATGACATTTTCGTTACCGTCGCGTCGCAGATCTTAAACTCCCTAGTCTCATGCTGCAGACGCGGTTGTTGCTATGAATATGAGCTTGTTACTATGGATACGCACATGGATACGTCATTGAGAGACAGATTAATGCGCACGCGCGTACCGAACAATGTTGACAGAAGATTGGCGGGGGGGGAATTCCGACAACATTCGCGACAACAAAAAAAATGTGGAATGGTTGTTGAAACAAAGATTAAACGCTTTTAAACTCATTCAACATCGATTTAACATGTTTCAGCACGGATGAAGGGGGGGGGGGGTGGGGGGCAAAGCGTTTCAACATCGCTGTTCAACAAAATCGAAGGATGTTAAAGCAAATGTCAAGGCCATTTGCCCGGGCTGTTGTGATAATTCAATACCAAGTGAAAGTGATGATCGTTATTAATTAATGAAGCAACAGGGGCGCTCTGAAGAAGCATGGAAAACTCCAGGGTTTAAGTTTTTATACTACTAGAGACACATAATGTGTCTGGACGACTTTAGGCAATTCGGTTTGGAAGACGCACTAAATGATTTACTTCGTCCAGACGCATAATGCGTCTCTCGCCTGTCTTTATGAAGGACGAATTGAATGACGAACTATAAGACGCATTAAAAAACATCTCAAGTATAAAGACGACCAATGCGTCTTTCAATCCGTCCTGTATTAAAACGGGCGGGAGACCCATTATTCGTCTACAAGAAGTACATCATTAAGTGCGTCTTTGACGCCGCTCTAAACGATTTAGTTCGTCCAGACGTATCATGCGTTTTCGCCGATACCATGGATTCAGGATTCCGCGCTCTGGGTTCCGGATTCCAAAGCCTCACGTTTGCTGGATTCCGGATTCCTTCACGTCGGGCGATTTAAACGTCCTTTAACGTCCCTCTAGTTGCCTTTATACCCCTCGGGGCTGAACACTCGGTACGTCGACGGACTTACAGAGTGAGCCGAACACTCAATCGAAATGCCAAAGCGTTCGTAATTCGAACCCATGTGAGATGCTCTCAAGTTTAGTTAAGAAAAAGGTGAGTACGCAACCATTACAGCGACTCTCGGGATTGGTTCAGAAAACAATGGACACAAAGAACGATACAAAAGAAACAATCGACCCTAACTCTAAAAACAATAGAGCTGCGTGCTAAAGGGATCCAATGAAATTAGAGGTTGTAAAGGGCTGCGTCCTATCTCCAAAAGAACAAGAAAGGTTCATTGTGGCAACAGTGTAAGTGGCGAATGTGGACTCGTTTCGCACCTTAGATCCTGTTATACTTATTTGTTATAAATCTAACATTGGTACTAGTTTGGAAGTCAACTTTGTTCTTAAAATACCCGGCCCTCACTCTCACCTCAAGACTATTCGCCACTTCCACGTTCCCAACAATATACACTGTTTACGCCAAGTTTTTTGTTAAACTTTTGATTTGCCTTTTTTTATTCCAATCAAGGCCCTCGAATTTAAAACCCCTCGTCATGTTTCACAAAGGGGAGGGGTTAGAAAGTTCTTGATGAATTCTATTCGACTTGGCCAACTAGTTGGGATCAGTTCATCAATTCTCGATTTTAACACGGCTTTATACACCTTTTCATACTTTCACGACAATTCCAGGGATAATGACTTATTTTTGTTTATAATTATTGACGTGGTCTGTGTATGGGGTCTCTGACTCCTTTACAGACCTTCCTCATGGCATTGGCATTTTTTTCTTTTTTTAGCGTGTTCTTGCCAATTATAGTGTCGAAAAAAGCGGTAAATCGAGTTTGCTTATTTTCCACTAGGTAATGGTTTTGCACTTCTTTCGCAGTGATGACCTCTAAGCCAGGATACCTCAAGGTCAGCTCCCGTTTCTTCCCTTAAGGAAGAGGTCAATATAAATATAATTCTAAATGCAGAAGTGTTCCTCGCACTTACCAGACAATTTAAGCAATTGTCTCTTTATAGACATCTGAAATATTCAGGCGGCCTCGACGGGATTTGAACCCGTGACCTCTGGGATGAAGGTGCCATGCTCTACTAACTGAACTACGAAGCCACACAAGTTGGGAGAAGGTCAATTTGTTGTGCTCACTTTTTCGCGTGAAAGGACTCCATAAATGACTGAATTTTTTTGGTGTCTATAACGTTACAATTGCTCAAATTGTCTACGTAAGTGCGAGTATCACTTCTGCACATTTCGTCTATAACCAGAAATTCAAACTATATAGAGGATATTACATGGCCGCGCGGAGATATTTTACGAGTGAGCACAACGAAAGAGTGAAATGTTTTTCAACACGAGAAGAGAAATCTCGCATCTTCAAGCGGCCATGTAATATTCTATTTATTATATAAATACAAATGAAATACTAAATCACTTCACGAAAGGCATCGAAAGGCGCGATTTTCATATGTAACCATGGCAACAGTGACCTTTTCACGTGTGAAGATAACATGTTATTTTCACGTGTGAAGATATTATGTTTTCGCGCGAAAGCTCACTTGGTATTTCATTGGTACTTATATGATAAATACATTTCTTTCATTCATATAAATATAATTAGAAGTTTGCGAACTTCTGATATCACATCTCAAAGGTCTGAAAGCCTTGTATATGACCAATTAATTTGTCCACCATAGATTCAAGGCAAGAACTGAGGGCGCAGATCAAATGGACGCCGAATGCATCATGGGCAATTTCCGATGAGAAGACAATAAGAAGTCACTGCGGGGCAGGTTTTCTTACTTCGAGCGGTGCACTTCAACTCACTTCGATAGCAACTGTGCTTTCAACAGGAGTGATTTCATCTCCAACAGCCTGTCCGCATAAAGGGCATGGGAAGGATGGGTCCGCTAAACTGTTAGCCTGCAGAGAAACGACAAACTCAAGTGAACCTAGCCTCAAAATGTTTATAATTTGCTAAAATAAATCTCTTCACTCATGACAAAGTTAACATAGAAATGACTGTATAGAGTGTTTTCACGTGACGTCACCAACTAATCCTCTGGGAATTGAGCTCTATTATCATGCAAACGTTTTCCATTGTTTCGGTGGAAAAACAAGGTTATTGATCACGTGAATGAAAACACTCTATAGGGAAGATATCTGTTTACAAACAATGCTGTGTCAGCCACAGGAACAAAAGGCCCTTTGTTTCGACAGCCAATGAGGTTCTGGTTGGCACATTAATGACAAATAGCTGACGTCAACGATATCTTCCCTATATTTGAAGTGCGGGCTATAGATCTCTTCATCTAAGCCGCTGAAGGACAGTATGCATCAAACAGTCAACATATTTTGTTCTCTTTTTATCGACATCAGTCGCCCTGAAAGTTATCTTACTGACCCACGACGGAGTTAGTGGGACGAACCCGTTTGCTCCCGAAATAACGTCACAAAATTATGCTTTGCAATGAAAACAGAAAACCAAAGAGCTTTGGCCTTGCATGTAAGCTACAGACCCACGCTTTTCAGTACCTCCAACGAAAGGAAAAAACGAATAGACCGAATGCATAAATGACGGCCAAAAAAATATTCTTTTGTTTATGCCTCACTAGCCTCGTTTGCATGGACAAAATACAAAAGAAAGGTTGCTTGAGAGCGAGGCTAGTGAGTCTCATTAGCACATAAACAAAAGAATACATTTTTGGCCGCTATTTATGCATTCGGCCAATGTCAGCTATGCTAGCTTTATATGTACCATTACGCGGAGCTTAAAAGTGAAATCTAGGGGATAACAAAAGGGAAAGCACGAGCTGTGGCATTTGAGTTTGGCAAAGAAATTATTTCCAGGTTAACTGGATTGTCCTGTATAAAAGCGTCGATAGAACGATGGCGGTTGCCAGATAAGTTAAACGCCCTAGTGAGGCTACTGAGAGGAATAATTCGAAGACTAAGCTTAAGTGCATGGACGTAAGTGTCTCAATCTCGGAACATGACAAGTATGAAAAAGACTTAAACAATTACAAAAAAAATTCACTCTTCGAATTCACTACGAAACAGAGAATGAAGTAATCGCGAGTGGGACAGATATTTCGTTTCAATATAAAGCTAAATCAGGCAACTTTCCCTTCCTACTGATGAAAGGGCGGATTTGCCGAACATAAGAACAAATGAGACAACTTTAAACAGAATCTTACATCCGAAAATAACTGCGAGAAAACGCGGGACCAAGTCACAACTGGCTCTCCTATTAATTCGCAGCGGTGTGTTAAATATACACAAAGATTCAAATTTTAGTCATTTACTTATCGCAGCAGTATAGGATCAAAGCAATCGAGATACCTTAATACAGTAATAGCAGAACACGTGTCCGCATTGAGCCTGGTGCGGAGCGGTGGGAGGCTGGGTACAAATGCCACATTCATGGCACGCGACTTTGACGGACGGCTGCTTATCAAGAGAGGCTGGACTCGAGAATCGCCTGATCAGCATGTTCTTGAGCTTGTGGATATTGATGAGGGGAAGGAGAAAGAACACAAATTCCTGCCGAACACATCAAAAAGAATTTAAAAAAAAAATGACAACAACAATTCAGCTGAATGTGAATAATTTAATGTTTCGCTCAGGGTGTTGTTATTGATGTATTGTAATCTTCTCTGGCCTGGGGGCGAGCCCTAATTGGGCACAACATTCAAAAAATGGAGTCAACTTCAAACATGATTACAATGATCGCAGGCGCGTGGCATGAATTCCCCAGGGACTAACGGCGCAAGCATAAACCCAAGCAACGAACGCACACTCCATATTTCTTGCTAGGAAAAAATTAAAATACTACGCCAATTTATTGGAGCGTAGGTGTCGTAAAGGTGACAAGAGAGGAAACAACACTCTCCTCAGAAGCGAGGAGGTCACCATGGCAACCGAATCACAGTCTACTTCTCAGGCACCTGTCAACACATAGCTGAGTGCGTGGAATTTATACTTACCCTAACCCTTACCCCTGCAACCTCCCTGGCAAAACCGCTACCCAAATTATATTTAGCCATTTAATTAACAACAACAAATGAAAATTTTCGCTCGCGTTTGTTGCTTGAGTGTGCTCATGTTCTGTGCGTGGTTGTAAAAACCGGCCTTACAGTCGTTCTTCCTTTCGATCTCTTTCCGGGTTTATTTCATCTACGATTACTTGAATGACAAAAAATCCTTTTTTCGTTATTATTTGTTTTGGTACGATAGTCATGGGTGAAAAAATTTGCGAAAACAAGCGCTCATTTTTCACAAATGGACTTTGGATCCGGGGAAGGTTCCACTGAGAAAAAAAAATTGGACAAACTTCACTGCCAAGTGAATCGACATTCAGCTGACGTTGATGCTGAGTTAAAGCACGTTAAACTTACCCACAAGTCTGAAGAGCTAGTGGTTTTGTTGGTTTTGTAAGGAGAGTGCAAGTACAAGCGAGTGAGCCAGCCGCGAGGGTTCTCGTTTGCGCTGCCTCGCGCGGATTCGCCGCTTACTCGCGCGTTCGTGACAAAACCGCCAGCGGCGCTGACTAAATTTAAAGTGGGGGTAATGTTGGTGCTACTGCTGCCAGTGCAAGATTTTAACAGCTGATACCAGGCTCCATTGTACATAAAAGTCATCTTTTTTTCAATTTCAGCATACTCACAGCAAATCCGTGCCAAAGCAACTCCCTGGTCATAAATTCAAAGCTGACTTGTCTGATGGATTGCCGTTGTGCAAACACAGGATGAATCCCAAGAAAACGCTCTAGCAACGATGGATATCTACACACAGTTAAAAAAAAACTTTGATATCTACTCTTACCTAATTCAATTTCAACCACCACTACCAACGAATCCCCTTACGAAAGCCTTTCTCTGTATGAAATGGTTTTGAATTCAGAAATAATCATTCCATTGTGTTAATTTTACCGCCGGGTTGCAAAGGATACTTTCCTTTCCGAAGAAAGACGAGGAAGTTGATGACAGAGATAAACTGAAATAACCTTTCTCCCAGATGTACAAATCTCCATATCTGAATTACACAAAAACAAAAAAGAGTACATAGACTTCACCTAAGAATAGCCCACTTTAGCTTTCGATGTATTAAAATTCAGTCTTAAACAAAAGGAATCATCTAGAGTCCCTTGAAACGGCTATTTCCTTAACTTTCACTCACCAAGTTGAATACTGACACTTTGTTTGTGATGTGTCTAATTTCAGCCGTTCTCTCTTTCAGATAAGGAAAACCCACACCGAAGAAACCAATTAGGAGTTTTTGCAATTGACTCAAACCACAGCCTACAACAAATAACAAAAAAAAAC
>BLFP01001971.1:489587-497087 GCA_014634505.1 Montipora efflorescens
GCACTAGTCGGTGCACTGTAGCTAAAACACAATGAGCGTCAGTGACACTTCACCTATCTCACATTGCAGTCTTTTGTGTTAATTAAACTACTAAGGCTAACATTTCTAAGAAAAACCTCTAGAGTTAGTGTCGGACTATCTCTATAAAAGAGAAGAGACAAAATGAATCCACTTTGTTTGCCGTTATTAGACGTTTTTTGTGTACTCAAGCTTAGCGTTTCTGCAAATCTTTTGTGTGCAGTTACAACAAAATAAAGCAATAGGGCATTGAGTAAATGAACGAAGCCTCACAATATTGACTGAGACCATTGACCGCGCTGATAACAAAAGGGGCTAATATGTCAACCAATCACATATCATCCCCGCCGCGTCTTCTGCCTTGCGGGATTAAAAAGTCAACAAGTTACAGAGTCCTCGGTGGAACTCGTTTCAGTCGGTTTTACTATACTGGGCTTGAAAAAAGGCAGAGTTTGTTGATGATGGAGAACGACCTAGAAGAATTCACTAAGCATGATGATTTAAAAGCTGATGTTTTCAAACGCAGCGTATCATGGGAGGACGACGACATCGGATCGATTGTGCGAAACATCAAGGTAACGATACTTCACCTATCTTCCTTTTAAAATGCAATTCGTAGTTGCCAATCAAGTCTCGATAACTGTTTAGCACGTCTGTGAGCTAAGGTTAAAGAAAATTAGTTAATGCATTTTACAGGATACACGGCAGGAGCTGAGCAGTTCGAGAACGAAGGCGTTAACTGAATTTTGTCCGATTTTTGAATGATTTAATATTTCTTCTCGTAAATGGGTATGACGATTTATTGCCGAGCGGATCAGTCCAGCCAAGTCAACAGAAGAAACATCATTTAGCAAAAATCTTCAGTATCATCATTCTGCGATTATCATACTGCGAATATTATTTCTTTTTCAGTTTTCCAATTTAGTTAGGGCGATTACGGAGTTCCCGGTAAACAGTATTTATTTTGCCTCTTGCCGGACATGAATAGGAAGATTTATTTATGGCATCGCGTTTTGTGTGAAACTGACGGCATCTGATCGTCATGAAGGCTGCGTTACTTGTCATAAAAGCAAGAAATAGGGCTAAAATTGAACCAGTTTTATGATTCTTGGAAAAATTAAACGCAAATTTTAGCCTTCGACCGTTTGTAGTAAACTCAATGCATAATCTCTCTGAATGTTATAACTTTACCTAGAAATCTAAAATTTAAGCTCGTTGGAATGCCACGCAAATTTCTCTCTCCCTTTCTCTCTCTCTTTTCTCTTCTCCTTTTTTGACTTGCCAAACTCGCCTTTTTTCCTTTTTACGTATTACCGGTTTCAGTATACAGACAAATAAAATGGAATTTTGTCATGTATCTGTCTTCTGAATAAAAGCGACCTCATAAGATTCCGAAGACAAACTTTGAGTAAGCAAGCAAGCGTCAATGTCTTTCCTCAGTTCATTTTACATAACAAAGGCATAAGCTGATGACTGTATTTAACGCTTTTGTTCCCGTTGAGATATATAATGTCTTTGTTTAGATTTAGTCATGATCGAGTTTTCACTTACATCGGTAGCGATTCAATTATAATAAGGTCTCTGACAAATTCATATATATAAATTTCTTGCATTAATTTTAAAAAGGCTTCTAAAGTTTCTTTGAGAATACTTTCAATCATGTTCAATCACTTTTTTCGAAATTATAGGACATTTACATAGTTTTAAAAGTATCGGCGTCCAAAGGGTTGCGCAATAGACCGTGTGCGTTTCAGCGGAAACGTGGCCAAATTAAAGGGGCAAACCTTTACGTGCAATTGTAACCGTTTTTCTTTAGCTTTTTCGGTACGTGCCCGCTGATAGAATTTAAAAAATTGAGAGGGATCTTGCCTCAGTTTGAGTTGGAAAAAATTTGCTTTTACGGGAGAGCTTTACATTTCCATGAGTTCTCCAACCACGATTCACATAACGTCTTCCTGATTACTATACAAAGCGTATTTTGTCAATTTCAGCTGCCTTGAAAATGAACCAAAACTTCATTCCCCTATCTTTGCGTTTGTTCATTCGACGCCGTCGTCTTGCAGAAGACTGCAAAAAACGAATCAACTATGCAAAATGCTCCGGCGTGCACATTTGTTGTTTCGTACATTGCGCTGGACTACTTGACGAAAGCATTGCAGTTCACTAGTTTATAACTCACACAGGTACACAACACTCCTCAACAGATAACAATTACGTTTTCCACTTCATAACCATTTTCAGCGAAACAACTCACATTTATAACCTAAAAAAGCAACACTTGCACAATAACAGTATAAAGCCAGAGATTGAAGGCAATAATACTGCTATATTCGTTCAGACCCATCCACGACTCAGTCATTCTCTTTCTTCATCTGACGCGGAGAAACCCGGGCAGTTCTTCGAATTACTTCTGTGTCTCCGGCCGTCGGATGAAAACCTCCTGTTTTATGTGTTTTGTACATTCACGCAGATCACAATGAAGCACTGAAAATTAAATCAACAACATTTTTTAAAACTCAGGGAACAAGCTGACTGAGTTACAAGAAACAACGTGTCAGAGAACGACGAGGTTTTCATCCCTGGTCGATCGGAATAGTATCAATTGATTTAATAAAAGTTATGTATACTCCAATGAAACCTCGCTGTCCATCAGTCATTCTGAAGTTACCATTTAAGGCGCTGTTACACTTAGCCTACGTGAAGCCGTACCCTACCTCCCTAAGGAAAAACGTTTTTTCCTTCGGGGGTAGGGTACGGCTACAAGTAGGCTATCTTACACTGTGCAATTTTTGGTGTAACTTTTCTCGCAACGCCATTTCTACAAACGTTCTCACATTACGAAAGAAGTTATCATTTACGGGTGTTACACCGAGCAACGTTTCATGCAACTTGTCCCGTTTCGATGATCACATGAGGTTAAAGGAACATTTTGATTGGTTGGTGCCGTAAATCTTTCCAACACAAGTTGCAGGACAGATGTTTCACTGAGCAAGGCTTAAAAATGCGTTGCAACCGTTGTGGAGAGTAGAACTCAATTCTACTTACCGCAACGGTTTTGTGCAACTCGTCTCGCACCGTTTTTGGCCGTTGCAAGGTGTGTTACATTGGGCAATGATTCGTGCAACTTGTCTCGCAAAGCGGCGTTGCGAGACAAGTTGCACGAAAAGTTACACAGTTTAACAGCGCCTTTAGGATACGGTGTGACAATATATTGAATTGCTTTCAATTCGCATGGTTGAGAGAACAAATGCAAGGTCTTTCAATAAAAGTAGTGCACTAGATTTCTTCCGCAGTTGCCGGCCTCAGGATATCGATCTCTGCTCTTGAAGCGAAAAAAGAAAAGGGAAAAAATCAAATTGTTTCAGTCAACTCAATCGTCTATGCTAAATTTTGATCGAATGTCTGACCTGTATATTTGCCTTCTTTTAAGCTTTTCTCTCGTATCAATCAACAAAGATAAATAAGCTGCGACACCCCGTGTTTACTAAGCGGTGAAGTTTATACGCTTTGACGCAACTTTGTTGCGTCTTGTTCTTCGCGAACAAATGCTTCGTTTGTGTTGGTTTGACAAGCGGTCAAATCAAGATAGAAGCAAAGGATAGAAGCTAAGATGGGACGTTGTCATGGAAACCTGGTGTGAGTCGCGTTTGTTGCAGATTTTTTAAATGGGTCATTAAAAAATTGTTACTTTGTTGTGGATTTGATCTTGCTTTTGTGCTCACACCCGGTTAAAGCGTTGGACAAAAGCCCCAAAGTGTTCTCTAATCAAGTAACTTTGTCAGGTCAGTCAAGTTAAGTAAGTGATTATCAGTGAGGGTTTTTATTAAAAACCAGGGAACCTTGATGAAGAATTTCATATTGATTTTATGATTAGTTTTTTGAGATTTCATCACGTTGATTTTGTCCAATTGACAAAGCCGGTAGAAATGAGCCATTAAGTTGAATCTGATTATTCTCGTGTCACGCGGCCTTGATGATTATTTAAAATGGTTGCCAGTTTTTCTTTTTCTTTCATTTTCTCGTTGTTTAGAAAATGGATGCAAAAATGCATTAATTAAACTAATATACAAAAATGGTTTTTGCCGTTGGACCCTTACAATACCAAAGTACATTCAACTTTGTCTAACAGATTACCTTTTTTTATTTTAAGGTGCAATCACATATTTGTCGTTAAAATTAACCATTGTCTGTCCGATTGCGAGCGACAATTACTGCACTTCTCATTAAGTTTAAAGCTGGGCATCCTTTCTCCTTCCTTAATCGAACTGCTTGTAAAAAGAGCAACTGATTTCAGAGCTGAGGGCCTGCTAACATTACAAGTGGGATAACTTTAGCCGGAAATCATTGTTGCTAATATGATTGGCTGTTGCTTGCAGTAATTCATGGCTTGAGATAACGTATTGTCAAGGGTATAATGTTACCGTTTCTATTGTAAGCCATTACTAAATTGCTTTTGAAAAGACACGACTTGATTTCCTTTTGAACAATTTGGGTTTTTTAATAGCCTCTTTGAAAAGACACGAACAATGCGTGTGGTTGTATAATTGATTAATTAATTAAGTAAGCTAAAGCTCATGTTACACTGACAAAATCTTTCAAGCCGAATAACTTCCGAAACGCGCTTTAGCCGACGATGCTCAAAATTAATTATGTTAAAAGGACAAAACTGGTTGGCGTTCCGTCAAAGCCTTTTCCAATTTGTTTTTAGAACAAGTTTTTAAGTATGAGAAACGCTTTTAACTTGTAATCTCCAGTGTAACATTACCGTAATGAACCAAAACTGTAAGTGTTCCGTACATGTGGATATTAAATTTCATGCGCAGATTGATTGTATTCATTATTCGTAGTCTTGTCTTGAAGTTTGTGGCCACACTTTGACTCAAGTTGACCGTTTTGGAGATTAAGGAATGTAGCGTCTTTTAATTTTTGTATATTTACAAGCGGGAAATGCAAACTTCGGCGCTCTATCCATTTGATTAAACTCTTCAAATCGTTTTCGCCAGTCAAACACACTTTAACATGCTCAATGTATAGTTTTCTTTATTAATCATGTCTTGGTCATCAACTACTATTTCATCTTCAAAATTTTTTACTCTCAAAATCGTGCTTACGGTATGCAAAGTGTCACTTCTGAAGGCTCTTTTGGTGGGGTTCCGCTTTAGCAAACGTTGCTATAACAACCGGCACTGACCGAGAGCGTGGCGTCGGTTCGGAAGGACTAGAACCAGCTGTGGTTTAATTTGGTTTACGTTCGGTTACATTAACAACCAGTAGGAACGGAAAGATCGCAATAACATCGAGATAAAGAGTTTTCTGCGATTCGCTTTGCCTTGAGCTCGAAATCTGAAACTTCTAGACTGAATTGTAAATTGAACTCTGCGGGTTCCGTCATCTCGAGGATCGTGAAATCGAATGCGTCGAAGCGCGAAAATTATACTGTTGACTGTTATCATCGCACTGGCCTACATTGCAGCCTTTGTCAAGTTGTAAGCTTTACTACACGAGCATGAGCTACCACGAAGGAAGAGGTTCAATTCTCGGTGGTTCGTCCGAGCCGGGTTTAAGCTCTGTGATAAAGGTGAGATGAAAAGTAGGCAACTTACAAAAGTAGAACAATCATCGTGGCTTGAAGTCACTGACGTTCGAAGTCAGTGATCCCAGGCCAGCGTTATGATAATCATAAACAATTCTGGTCCTATTGTTCCTTAGAGATTAGAAGACCAGCATTTGAACGGCGATCCCGGAGCAAAAAGTCCCACTGTACCGACGAAGATTCGTGATATAGTCACCAAATCGATTTCTCCAGTCGATTCCAAGATGGCGTCCCCTGGTGTCAATGAAGAATCACGAATGTTGCAGTCCGAAGTCAGTCGTTTGGAGGACTTACTTGCCGCCACAAGAGCAGAGAGGGACGAGATTGGCTCGAAATATATGGCCGTCAGTGATAAGGTAAGCGACGTTATTAATACTAAATGAGACATTTTTCGTAATTTGACATCCCGTTAAGAAATTGTATGAGTTTACGCCAAAATTTAATGGGAGTTCAGGATAAACGAAATTCATTTCACTTTAGTTTGAGTTGAATTTTTAACGTTTCTGAAGACTATTTTTCTTCTTCTGTTTACTAAGGGTTTGGTGATTAAGAGCTCGATAACTGTCTTTTGCAACAGCTGAAAGTTTGAATATTGGAAATCCGATAATACAGTTTAAGTTTCAATGAATTTAACTCATAGGGGTCATTTTCACGTGACATTGCAACATTTGCGGTTTTTCCAATCGGCTATTCAGAGATAACGCGTCAAGTTTTCAGTAACTTTAAATTGTAGTGTTAAGCAGTGGCGAAGGACGCTGAAGTTTTGAATAATTTATAATGTTTGTAGAGTCCTCTATTGTTGACATGTCACTGCCAGGATGGAAATAATTTTCCTGTTGGCTTTATCACCTTAATGAATTTGCTTTGCGCTAATTTGAGGAAAAGGTAAACAGCATTAGACGTTTAGGCACGGACCAAAAAAAATTTGACAAAGGTGTTATACCACAAGGGTTAACATCCATTACTAGCAGACCATTAGTTTAATACATAATGGCCCTGCTTAACTAGGCCAGAAATCTGAGAAAAAAAATACAAAAAGAGAGAAAATACAATCAATAAAAAGGATAACAAACGTTCAAATGGTCCTTGGATTTGTTTTCTGGTGACATCTTTTCTTTTGTGCTTGTTAAAAAATGAGATATACTCTTCTGTGATTCCACAAGTGTTACAGCACTGGCATGAAAAGTCCTTCCTCCTTAATAATGATGTTTGCTCCTGTTTTTCATGTGCCAATGCTCTAGTCTGTATTCTTGGAATTTGTTTATTTTCGTTTTGTATTGAAAATCTATGTTCTAGTGCATGGCAGTCTTGGCAATCTAGGTTTAAATCTCATTTCACTTCATATACATATAATGAAGCATAAACCTCTTAAGATGCCTCTTTCATTTACCACTGATCTATAGTCTCAATTTGTTAAGATGACAATCACCTTGCGCATTATTTTAAAGTCAGATGCTGGATGTTGTTTTAAAATGGAGATATTTTAAAATATCTTATATTCAGGGTTTATTCATAACAATACCAGGTGTTGTACCAAAAATCTCCAGCCCCTACTCTAACGTCTTGAACAGTGACTCTGTTGCAGAGTTGGTGGTATTTAGCTGAAAATTATTCCATCTTCTTTATTTCTCACTTCTTAGTTTTCATACACAACAGTTTACTAAAAACCTTCTGACAAACCAGAAAGTCAACAAACTGAAGTAAAAATGATGTATAAAATCCTGTTTTTAAATGGTAATTTTAGAGCATTCAGCTGTTCTCCAAGAATTCATGTGCTTTTACTGAATGCACAATAATTAAATTTTAGTTCACCACTCACCATGAGTAATCCTTGCATTTTGTTCACTTGCTTGAAAGCAGTGCCTTATTATGTAAAAGTTTGATACATA
>BLFP01001971.1:502087-526390 GCA_014634505.1 Montipora efflorescens
AAATGAGTAATACCAGAAAACGACCGATCTGTGGAATGGGCCCAAATTGCGAGTCACTGCCCTGCCCACTTTCGCTTGTAAATAGTTCAAATTCTTGAGAGGTGTTGCGTTCGATGCTACTTTTCAGAGCAGGGAACCTTTCTTTTACTCGAAGTAGTCCATAGTTGCACTTGCAACCTCTTCACTGGACAAGAACAATTTTATCCTTTTCCCCCCAGGACTAATGAATTTAAAACCCGGTACACCTTCACAGCGAAAGCTGGCTACTACTCACACTGCGGGAAAGGAATTTGATCAAAATGTTAACTGAAGAAATTTGATCAAAATGTTTAACTGAAGTGGACAGGGCAGTCACTCAATATAATATTCGGGCTCATTCCACAGCTCGGTGGTTTTCGTAGTAACTACATTCTATGAAAATATAATTGTTCATTATTTAATGTACTTTTGAGTTTACAAAATGTCCAACAACAATTGGTTGTTGGTGTTATAAGGATTAAACAAATAAATTCACAACTTCAGTCATTTTGTTGTTGTCTAAGGAATTATTTTTTGGCAGCATACATTCTGATGTTGAGATTTTGGAGCTAAAGAAAAAAAAAATTGTAACAGTAAACTGAACTTACATGTAGCGTCTAAGGTTCAGAACCGCGTGGTTTTCCAGTACGCCTATTTTTAAACTCACATTTAGATAATACTGCACAGTATTGGTTACTGACAATCTGCAAGCTGGTAAGCCATGCATGTCATGTCATGCATTGAAGGTTAACTCAGTCACATTTCGCTAGGAGTTTTTATTTAGGAAATCCAGCCTAAAGAAAGACTCGGGTCATATGTAGGGAAATATTAGTTTTAGCACATGACTGGAATCGCCTCCTAGCTCTTGGCACTGTCCTAACGCTCGGTATTTTTTCAGGCTTCGTACATTCGTTCTTGTCGCTATCCTTGATGATTCTGTTCAATTTCTCTTCATCCCACCCGTTACGGAATGTACATTAGGGAGCTTAAGCACGCGCGTTTTTGAGACGCGGACGGCAACCGGAAGAGAACATTTCGCGTGCCAGGACAGTGGTGTCTCCCAGATTTTTACACTAATCATTTCTAATGGAGAAAAGATACTTAGCAATGTAAATGTGGTTGTGTAAAGACAAGTTAAAAGAGAAAACAGCTCACTTCCGGTTGCCTTTCACGTCTCAAAAACGCGCGTGCTCCCTATTGAATATCTATTACCACAGACAGTAACATGAATTGGACCCAGAACCATTTTCCTAATCTAAATGTACTCACTGCTTGACACTCTTTGTTTGTGATGTTTATAGGAGTGCTAGCCTTCAACATGTCAACAACATGCTGCGAGAACAACTAGAGCAAGCAACATCAGCCAATCAGCAACTGACACTGGATATCCAGAAACTAACAAACGATTGGAATAAAGCAAGAGAAGAACTCGAAACTCGCGACGAAGAAGAACAAGCTTACTTCGCTAACGAGCATGTACGCTTGATGGACATGTGGAAGACTGTGAACAATTTTAGGCGACAGTTTAATGAGATGAAATCCGCAACCCAGAGGTATGCTTTTGTTTTACAATGACTAAATTCTCGCTCGCTGATTGGTCAAATGTTATCAATCAGAGGACTTAAGACGCATAGAATTTTAACCTATGTGACTTTTGAACTTGCAAGATGGAGGAGACGATTTTGTAGACAGTTTTGAAGACGACTGAAAAATAAATGTAATGAGAGCATTGCGGAGAGTGTGGCCGGCTCGTGGTTCGACAGCCACTTTGGCACAATTTATCATTATTTAGAAGACAAAATTTTACAAGACGCACGTCAAATTCGTAAATGTACAAGTCTTCAACTTGCACACTCTAGACTCCCTTGAAAATAAATGATCTTGTGAATGAACTGCATTTTCCTTACCTTGTTATAGAGACCTGTCTGGTGTGCGCGCTGAAGTTAGCAAGTCTGTGCGTGTTGTGCAGGGTGCCTGCATGGAACTGGATAAGAACCTCAGGGGCATGGATGCTAATACCCAGGCTGCGCTCGAGGATGAGAGGAACAGGCGGCAAAGGGTAATATAATTTATACTGTGCTTTTTGTCTCCTTAACCCTTTCATTCCCACGATCGAAACATTTATTCTCTTAAATAGTACCATGGATTTCGTCGTTTGGTAGTCATGAGAATTTGGTGTTATATCAAGGTCACACCCGTCCTCCAAAGCTGATAATATTCTTCATTCTCAATACCTGTCTGACTGACATTTCATTAACATTGTGAGAAGAATTTACATACCGATCACCCCTGGAAATCAAATGGTCAAGCAAAGGTCGTATTCATTTCTACCAGAGAATGTTGGTCTACTCGCGAATAATACCTCTAACTGAGCAGGTTGGAGGGTTGTAGTGTAAGTAAAAAAAGCCGTATGTTTTGCGACCTAAGGAATCGACGTTTGTGAGGGGTAATATAGTATTAATATCTCTAGATCTTAGAATTCAAGACAAACGTTTAAAATTTAGCTGATCGCGCTATAGAATACCGTGCGGCCCGGTGTTGGCCTCTCATGGCGCGTGTACTGTCCAAGAGACAATCATTGTAGATTTGAATACGTTTAACAACCAATAATGAAATACGGAATTGCCAACAAATACAGTATACCTCCCACTTAAGGTGAGGCTAAAATCGCAAGACAACAAAGACGTCTGTAACGTGCGTTTTAAAAGAATTGATTCATTTCCTCTCGTATTTGAATTGTTGTATACGCCAAGACTTCGGCGATGCCTAAGAAACTCTAGTGTTAAGTCGACCAATATCCTCCTTGTACATGAACTCAATGAGGAAGTTATGTTATTTATGTTTTGTAATTCTCCCGATTTTGTTCTTTATCTCAAGGCTGAAGAGCAACTTCGTGAAAAAGTACAAGAATTTATTGAGCTCCAGAACAAATACGACAACGAGAGAACCGACCTGATTCTCAAGTAAGGCAGAAGTGATCCCTTTTCACTTGTAAACCCTTTTGAAAATGCGATGCCTTAACTACGTAGTTTACCTAAATGGTAGAAACTCTGCCGGTAAGGTAAAGTCTACTACGAGCCTAGAAGGCCCACCAGGCCGGCGCTTATCTCCGGTTTCTGTAGCATGAAGCGGCTGTGAGTATTTCTACTTCCCCCTGGATGGGATGCTAGTCCATCGATCGCAGGGTTACCCCCAGCATTTTCGCCATTTTTTACTCTCACCGTGAGAGTAAAGTGTCTTGCACAAGAACACAACACAATGTCCCCAGCCAGGACCCGAACCCGGACAACTTGATCCGGAGTCGAGCGCATTAACCATGAGGCCACCACGTCTCCCACAAAAATTATTGCTTGCGGTAATTTAACGACGGTTCGTGCGTGGAATTGAAGGGAGAATTTAATAGGTGGACCTCCTTCTGAACCCCACTCGACAGAAGAAAGAAAACAATAGAAGGTTATTAGATGGTTTTCACAGTGACATAAGAAAATTCTAAAATCAAAATCGCAAGGTCTTCTGAATTTTTATCTAAAGAAAGTTGTGAAGATGAAATATTTTTTTCTAAAGTTTTCAGTTCCGTGACGTCTTTGATTTCGAAAATAAATAAATAAATAAACAAATAACTTATTAATTTCTTTATTTATTTATTGCTTTTAAGGGTCAAAGAATTAACAAATGCAAAGGAGAAACTTGAAGCCCAAATGAACGAGAAAGAGGACACTATTTCGAGTCTAAAGAGACGGATTGATGGACTGGTGAGGCTCATTATTACGTCTTTCCATATAAATTCTTCCGGACTAGGAACAAGCTTAAGCGCGCGCGTTTTTGAGGCGGGGACGGCAACCGGAAGTGAGCTGTTTTCCCTTTTGATTTGTCTTCACGCAACCACATTTACATAGCCAAGTATATCTTTCTTCATCAGAGTTGATTAGTACAAAAATCTGGGAAGCACCACTGTCCTGGCACGCGAAATATTCTCTTCCGGTTGCCGTCCGCGTCTCAAAAACTCGTATGCTTAAGCTCCCTAATATATACAGTATATTCGATCATCATGGGTATTCTTTTGAGACCTCCTTCATTGTCGGTATGAATGGATTCATATTCTTTTCCTACTGCTCTCAGTAGCGGAATGCTAACGTAACGGATCTGAAAAAGGTATCTGCGGTCCATTTTGTTTGGGTACTGTTTTGGGCCGCCTAGCAGTCGGTGTACGAGAAAGTCGCCCCATATCCCTCCAGACTTCACACTTCGGCGCTTGCTTCGGGAAAAATCTGCGTGGCCTGCAGAAATGTCTGAAGTACAACATGTAAGGTTGAGTCCAGGCTACAGTGAATTGTTTCCGCTGGTTCCAAGGACATCAGCGGGAAAAAAAATTATAAGAAGTTGTTATTAAAAACTTTATACAATGGCTTAAGATTAATATATATATTTTTCTAATAATAGTTTTTTTCGGAAATCCTCTTTTCACTTGTCCAGTTGTTCCTCGACCTAAATGAGAGTAAACATTAGCGTGTCTTAAGCCATCAAAAGTTCAAACGCGTCTCTTCTTCATTTTCAGGAGAGTGGATTTGCAAAACGGTCTGAAGAGTGGGAAAACCAGAGTGAGGCAAGCCTCGCTGCCATGCGTGAAGAAGCCGAGATTCTTCAGAGCACTCTCCGAGAAATCACGAATGCTGTTCGACATGATGCCGATAGTACATCCAAAGTACTGGGGTCGCCTGGTGCTGAGATCGAGGTGGTGGATGCTGGTTTGTTAGAGGGGGCAGAAGATGATTTCCTCAGCAAGAGACCCATTTCGCCATCACGTGCAGCTCGATTACGGTCCTCATCTCCTACTCGTGCCAGGTCTCCAGCTGTTTTTGATAACGCTCTTGCAACTGTTCATACCGCTCTTCAGAAGAAGAACGTGCAAGTCATGGTACGTACAAGGGCTTCTTTTAATTGTATTATTATTTTCTGTTCTTGTCTAAGTTCTTAGAACGTTTTTAGTTGATTTCCGTACAAAGCCGAGGCAGAAGTAATTTTTAGCCGAACATGGCATTTTAGCATGGCATTTTCTCTGGGGGTGGGTGCGAGATCTTGCAAACGCTCTAAGCACAATATGGCATCATTTCGGCAAGGGACCTTTTATAACTTACATGCGCTATGAAAGGCGCGGTAAAGGCACGCGAATCGCTTTTCGGTCTGTTGCGCTTTAGAGCATGCAGAACTCAGTTATAATTTGTGCAATGGAAAAGCCCTTAACTGCAACTTGTCCGTATCGTATTTTATTAGATGCTGTTTTCCATTTTTTGTTATAAAATCCTCAGTCAGTTTTGTGTTTAGCGAAATATCCTTTAAGAGTTCCCTTTCCGTTTTGCTATCAGTGGTGATCGTCTTCTGTCACAGTGATAGTCATTCAGTCAGTCAGGCGTACTTGGAGCAATTCAAATAAAAACAGTGGAGCGCGAGTCCTTTGTCGTATGCCAATTTGTGTATTTTATTTCCTCCTTTTAAGAATAATACAGTTGGTACATAGAAAATACATAAGCAATACAAAATGCAAAAAAAACGGAACGGAGAAGGGCACAGTATAGGGGAACTTACTGATAGGCCATTTCCGAGTTCATATCTGCCTCCTCTTCAAAGCGAGTCTGAGTGCGAAGTTTTTTTATGACGATTAGTTTTCATTCATATGTAAAGTAGAACTAATTACCATCACAAAAACTTTGCAGTAAGACTCGCTTTGAAGAGGAGGCAGACACGAACTCGGAAATGGCCAGTTATGACTTTTTAACAATCTTAGTCACATTCCATTAAGTTTCCGTGATATGGTGCAGCCCACCACGACATATACTATACAAAGTTGCGCAGCCACCATCATCGCTGACTACTGACCATAAATAGGATCTGTTTAGTGTGAGTCATCTTTTACTTTCAAATTACACAGGAAATGAAGAGCAAGGTCGACGCTGCGAGGGACTCTGAGAAGAAAACCAAGAAACAGTTAGACGATACCGAAAATGAACGCAGGAGACTGGAGAAAGCACTTACAACTGCGCGAGATGAACTGGATTTCACGTAAGCACAGAAAACTTAGCCTTTCTTAGGCCATTCAAAACAATTGAATGTCTCCTCCCTATGAGTGAATTTTTTGCGGAGAAAATGAGTTTTCTTTTGGTAAATGGTAATTCGAAGGAGAGTTTTGGCACCCAGACTCCCTTTAAAAGAGACCGAAGTGATCTTGACAATATGCAAGGCTCTGGAGAGGAGGGAATGCCACTAAAATGCTCGAATAATGCCTTATCTTTTTGCCTTGAAATGTTCGAAAAATGCCAGCATAATGTACTAACGCCTACTCCCAGTCCTCCTTTCCACTCATGTCACTCATTTCGAGTTCTTATATCTACCATTTCCTGTGTATTTTCTGCGCAGTCGTCAAAAAGTTACGGAGGCAAGTCAAGACAAAGAACGATTCAAGGCGCATTCCGATGTCCTTTCAACAGAGAAACAAAACCTTGAAAAAATGAGGCATTCCATGAACGAGCAACTGGAGGACATGACAGTGGAAATGGAAAGACTTCAAGCAGCTAACAGCGAGCTCCAACGCCAAAGGGACAATTTGGAAGACGATAAAGATGATTTGGTTCGCGAGAAAGAGCGATTAGGAAAGGAAGTGCAACGTACGAATCAAGTTATAGATCAACTCGAGACGAAGCAGTCGTCACTGAAGGAAGAAATTGTGATTCTCAAAGAGCAGCTGTCACGCTCCATGTTGGACAAGGAGGTAATGGAACAAGAGAAAGCGCACATCTCGGAGACACTGTCGAAGTCAGAACTGCAGAGGGCCGAGTTGGAACTTGAAATCAACAAAATGAAGTCCGAGGAGATAGCGTTGCGTGACGCGTTGGTTAAGCTTCAGTCGCTTAACGAGGGTCTTGGGCAAGATAAGATCGAGCTGAATAAGATCATCAAACAAATGGAATCAGACAAGACCTCCCTTTCTCAAGACAAAAGAGACTTGGAAAATGAGAAGAACAGCATTAGGCAAGAGCTCATACGTGTTGAACAAGAAAAGGTGTGTAGTGAAATTTGTTTTTGTTAAGGAATTTGTCCCAAGTTTTGTAATTTATCCGCATTAAGCAAAGTGAAATTGCTTGGAAAAACATGAAGCACTCTTGTTGGTTAAAGACAAAACCAAAGAAATTCTCTTCAGTTGCCTTATGCTATCAAATGGCGACATTTAGCCTGCGAAGTCAGGGATAATTTAAACCCCGCGATTGTTGTATTTTCGGCGTTGAAGCCGCGACAAGAATTTTTCCGCGGCCTCGCCGCTCGAGAAAACCACTCGGGAGTCTCCGCCTCTCCCAGAGAAATTAAATCTCCTCAGCCTATCGAAAATCGATGCAGCTTTAATTCTCCGCCTCTTTTTTGCAAGTGAAAGATCATGCTAACATAGTGTTAATCTGTTCAGCTAATCACAGCTTTCTCATAGATTCATAGGAACCAATCAGAAATCGAAGCATGTGTTGTATCCGGCGCTAAGTGCTGGAATACTCGTGACTTGTGCCAATGAACCCAGACGCTGACGGTTAGATTAGTCAACCAGAATTGGAAGTAAAGTAATTACTTCGACCGATTGCTTAAATTTCGTCGATTTGCAAAAAGTCTCAATTAGAAAATGAAGTTTGTGGAAACTTCTGCATACTGATTTCTATAGCCAATCATGTTTGACGATGAATTTCAGTCTGTGGTCTTTCGCTAAGTGCGCGAAAACTCGCTTAAGCAAAGTAATTAAGTTGGCAAATCACATTGGCGGCAGGGATTCAAATGAGTCAATTGAAAAGCGGGGCAAGACTTTGTCCTGCGCTAATATGGCGCGGTAAAATGCGTGCGCGCAAGCTACGTAATGTTTTGTTGCTGCTTTTGATTGGTCGAGAAACGAGGCGGGGTTTTGTCAGCTAACGAGGTAAAGGAATGTGAACCGAAAGCAGATAGGAAGTAACCCGGCTGTCTACACAAATTAAAAATGGTCTGCCTTACAATTTTTCCATAGGTGGATTTGGACACTGAGAAATCCACACTTGATCAAAATCTCAGCATTCATGAAGCAAGCCGTGACAAACTGGAGCAAGAAGTGTTAGTGGCCAACCGTGAGAAGGCTGAACTTAGCGAGGCCCTGAACCAAGTTTCCAGAGAAAGGGATTCCATCTATGAAGAGTTGCTGACAACTCGCCGTGACGTAGAGAGACAGAGCTCGAATGTTGTGCGTCTGGCAAAAGAAAAGGAAGAGTTGACACGGGAAAAATCGAGCTTGCTAGTGCAAGTTAATTCATCCGAGCGGGAGAATCGCGGATTATCCGAGAATATAGCAAGCTTGAAGAGCGAGAAGGAATCTCTGGAGACGGCTTTGTACGATCTGCAGCAGACCGCGACAAAACTTGAGGCCAGGAAGGAGGCACTGGAAGCCGAAAATCAAGAGCTCTTGCTTTCCAAAGAAGCGCTGACTGTTGACTTACAGCGCGTGCGCAAGGAGAAAGAGATCGAGGAGGCGAAGTTACTGAAAGACAAGGAGTTGGTTGAGCAGAGACTGAGCCAGACTCAACGTGATGGCGACGTTGCGCTGAAGAGAATGGAACAGAAGCACGAGGAGGAGGTGGAGAAACTGAAACGTGAGAAAGAGAGTTCGCTGCTGCAGGCAAATCAGGAAAAAGAGGAAGCTGTTGCTTTGTTGAAAAATGAAAAGGAGGAGATAGGAGAAAGGTGATGTTTGAACTTCGCTATCTTGGGCGGCTAATTTGCCATGTTCTTTAAGGGGCTTTGTCGCAGTAGTGCAGTTCATTTTGCGTAGTTTGTATAGGTTATCGCATGATTTCGAGCGTAATTTGGGATAAATAAGCACGAGTAAGTTTCTTCAAAGACGCACACAGGCCAGTGCAAGTTTTAGTCTTTGGAAAATTTAATAGTGCTTATTTATTCCTAATTGCACGAGAAAAACCATGTGATTACTTATTAATATTATACATGAGAAAATTCGAGATGGTTAAGCAGAAGCAACGCAAGCGTATCACGCAAATCACGGAAAAATTGCGCCATCCAGGGCTCGCATTTGATTGGCTGTCAATGCAAAAATATCACCTTCATTGCACTAATTTCACTTTTCTTTTGCACTCTGTTTGGGATTAATTCACGTGCTCTCAGCCAATCAACGCGCTGGAATTTTTTCATGTATATTACTATACCTATTACTTGCCAGCATCGTATACCTTATTCATAAATGGCGGTCATATTTATAGTTCTTTTGTCCACGTGCAAATTAGCCTACCGAGCCTCATTTTAGAGCAAGAATTCTTTTCATTTCACTGTATGGTATCGAGGCTTGGTAGGCTAATTGCACTTAGACAAAAGATTTATAATTGACCTCCATTTATGAATAAGGTCTATAGCCCTTGTTGGAAATCAAATAGTATTTGACGTTAAAAAACCCACTCACTATGCAACGTAACGCTATGCCAGAAATTTGTTAAACAACACAAATCAAAGCTTCGTGACAATAATGTCTGTCGAGCATAGAGAATTTAATTTACAAACAACAGAGAAAAGTTGTTAGGCTGAAGAGTTTACAAAAACCGCAATGTCAGTCCATTTTCGTGTTCTTCAATATAGAGGTTTTGCACGGCAACCATGTTGCATGGCAGCGGAAGCCCATAAGGGTTGAAACGTGTAACGGCCCTTGTGTTCTGGAAAACAAGCTTCTGAATATTCGATTTGCTAAGTACCATATTTGGAATAACAAGAGCGAGGGATTTCCAAATATGGTGCTTAGCACTGAAAAATTCAACCAATCAGTTCGCACTGAATATTCGGAAGCTGTGAACGCGCGTTACACGTTTCAACCCTTATGGGTTTCTGATGGCAGGAACAATGAAAATGTTTTGCATTAGAAAGAACATTTGTTCCCATAGGAAAGAGAATCTATTGTTCCTGCCATGCAACATGGCTGCCCTGCAAAACCTCTGTTGCCCATCCCTTACTCCTTAAATTGTATTTGCTGCTTCATCCAAACCTTCCTTTAATCTTCCAAGTATTTTTTTTGGCTTACTTTTGTGCCAGCCACAGCCCCTTTTACAAGTGTGAATGTCCAAAATCGATTGAATCCTAGGATTGAAGGGGCAATATGAGTTTTCCTCGGTTCATCTTTTTTGGCCAAAACCGCTCAGAGATGATTTTCTGTGGCTTCACTCCACAGGACAATCACGCCGATCGGCGAGCGTAAACTGACGAGTTAACCAGTCTCGGATCGATCCAAGGCTCTGGGAAACTCTATGTAGGAGAACATGCGCCGTAGGGTTCTTATAGCCAAAAACTGGCTATTGGAACCTTACGGCGCCTGCTCACTCCTCGTGCTAACATGAATGCATCAAGTAGAGACGCTTTTGATTGTTCTTCACGAAAACCAATGAGAAGACAGTTTGTTTCAGGGTTCCCCAGAGCTCTTCTCTCCCTCAGTCAAGAGAAGAGCTCTGGGGTCGAGATTTAGTCTCCTATCAACTTACATTGGTCTTATCGAGTTCAAAGTTCCTTATCGGGCTGATGCGTGAAGTTTGTGGTTGATTAAGCCTGGTTTTCACGAGCGACCCAAGCACAAGCGGAAGCATAAGAGCGCTCATTTCACCGTTAAAACGGGGTTGACGCAAGCATAAGCACAAGCGCAAGGATCCTATTTTTTCATTTTCCTTGCACTTGCACCTTTGCTTGCGTTCGCCTGCGTTGTGTGAAAACGAAACACGGCATAAGCACATGGAAATTTGCTACGTCTGGCCAATTAAAGCGCTCGATCCAGATTCCCTGCATCTGAGCATTTGAACAAAATGGCGGATGCCGCGATTGATTATGATGCTTATGTCGACGTTCGTTTTCACTTAGCATAAGCTATTTATGCTTGTGCTTGCGTGGCTAGTGAAAACCAGGCTATGAAAATAAAAATGTGTCATCAATGAAGTATTATCGTATGTACAAAGCTTTCTCTTATCAAGTCGTCTTCCTTCCTCCCCCCCCTTCTTTTCATTTCCTTTTCCTCCCTCCCTTCCTTCCTTCTTTTCATATCCGCAGCTCAATATTGGATCCATTTGATACATCATTTCGTTCTTCGAAAGAATAGGAAAGAAAGCGAGAGAGAAGAGAATTCTTTCCTCTTAGTCTCGCTTTCTTTTCTTCTGTTTCCTTCAGTGTTCTAATGCGCAGATTTTAATATAATATTCATGGTTTAGATTGGAGCGCGAGAAGACTATCCTAGTGAACGAAGTTGCTTTGGTGCAGAAGGAGCGTGACGATCATTTGTTGATGGCTGAGAATGAAAAGCAAGAGGCGCTACATGCGGCAGCCAATGAGAAAGGAGTTATGCTCGAACGGCTCAACAAGACTCAGAGCGACCTGGAAAATGCAAACGTGGAAATTGACCGTGTGAAACGCGAGGCGTTTAGCCGTGCTGAGCAGGACAAGGTATTTGCAAAACTGTGACGCTTTCGAAAAAAAGGCTCTCGTCTCGCGGGAAGAACGCGCGAGGAAAACTACACGCGCGCTTAAACACTGCTTCTTTGTCGCAGCCAGTCTTTTGAATTATTAGTAACTTTGGTAGTTTCTTGTATGTTGCGGAATACCGATGTACTGTTGTTTTCTTTTTTTAAAGGGTGCTTTTGGTCAGGCTCAGAATGAGCTAAGGAACACTCGTAGTAAACTAGAAGACCTCAAGTAAGTAAATTAATTATGAAGTTTAGTATAGTTGAAAACTTAAGAATCACCATAGTCCATACAAGGGAAAGCTAATGCGTTGATAGCGTTTAGCCTTAAAACGATTTGTGTCAGTTTCAGTCGCTAAATGTTGATTTGCTTGGTGAGAAAGTCGGAATACAGGGGTTGGTCAAACATTTCTTTTGGGAGAGATGTACTGAATTTATCGCTGATGACTCGGGATTACTCGGAAAAATCCGATTGCTCCGAACCGGATACGAACCTGTGACCTTCCTACACCAGTTCGACAGTCTTTGAAGCACTCAAATTTTTTTTCTTCGTGGCCGCCTGATTCGTCATCGGCAAGTGCATCTCCTCCAAGCGGAACTTGTTCCGAGCATAATTTTAATAAAAAAAAAACACAAAAGAGGACGTGTTGGTGTATGTATTTTGTGTTTTAACGTGAATTCTTTTACATTGAAAGTGTGACACCTAGCAGTTTGACACTGCTGAATAGACTTGTGTTTTCCTCAATCATACATATCAAGCCAATGCGATTATTCGAGATAGTTATTGGCTTGAAATGGACCTTTAATTATCTTGAGTCCATTTTTCTTATGGCTTCTTTTCTTTCATTTTTTTTTCTTCGTTGCCAGCAACCGCTATCAAGCCGAGGTCGCGGAGCTGAAGACTCAGATTAAAGATTTGGCCCGCGTCAAAGAAAACACTTTGAGAGAAGTCAGTGAACTAAAGCTTCAACTCAAGATGGCCGAGGAAGCTCGGGATGGTGTCCGTCGGGAACTTATCGACTCTCATCGGAAAATCCGAGAGGGCGAAGAAGCTCGTGAAGCTGCTCGCAAAGAGAACACCGATCTAAAGAGGCAATTGAAAGACGAAGAGCACGAAAAAAAAGCCGTGCAAGAAACCGCCAACGAGCTGAGAGGCAAAGTTAAGAAATGCGAGGCAGAGAAGACGAATTTGAGAAGGACGCTCGATGAGGCCGGGCAGAAGATAGGGGCACTTGAGGATACCAAGGTCGCTCTTCAGAAAGAGGCAGGGGAACTGAGAGCGAGTTTGAGAGAAGTGGAAAAGGCGCGATTGGAGGCCAGGCGTGAGTTACAGCAACTTCATAATCAGGTGCGTTAGCGTTACACTCAAAAATTCATGGCAGAAAAGTGCGTATTTCCCCAACGAAATGAACACTATTAGCTTAACCTTGTTTGTTGCCTTCAGCTGCAGTTATCGAGCAAGTTTTAAAATCAGAAATGATGAGCTAAAAGAAAGAGAATTTCATCGTGTTCTGACGAGCAAAAGCCTGTAGTTGGTCGCTTGCTTTTAAGGGCTTACGAGAAACTTGATCTCTCTAATGACTTATATCAAAGAGAGTGGGTCCTTGTAGTAACGGTAGAGCAGCACTATTCCCTTAATGTATTCAGCCAAACCTATTGCAGGCGTCAAGAAGAATTGTTTACTGTTTACTGTAATAAAACTTGCCTTTACCACGGTAATAAAGCTAAGTGTGACTGCAACCAATATGTATAAGACGTTGTCTTCCTGGCGTTTGGGAATTTTTTCGCTATGAATTATTTTTTAAAGGCCCGTATATATATTTTGCTGTGACTGTTAGCCATTAGCCAAACAAGGAATTCATACTGATGCCGGGGGGGAGGGGGATATTTATTTATTTATGCACGCCTTCATTATTTAACTGTTCTCTAATTTGTAACCAAACCTCGTTGTTTCAGGTGAAGATGTTGGATGGTGAGTGTTTGAAGAGCAAGAAAGAAGTTTCCGATCTCAAAGATCAACTCGCGAAGGACGAACACCTCATCGATGAACTTCGTCAGGATAATTTCACTATAAAACAGAGACTTGTTGAGTCCGAAGGCCATAAAGAAGGAGCCAAACGAGAAATGCAGAATATGTCGCGAAAAATCACGGAAATGGAAGAGGATAACCGCGTAAAAGAGAAAGATTTTACTGCTGCTCTGGATGAGTCGCACCGCGCCGAGCAAAAGTCAGCTGAAAAGGTAAACATCGCTTTTGTTTTGTGAAATTATAGTGTGTTGTTTAGGAGCTTAATTTTAAATCGCTACTGAAGCAAGCAGATGACTTCATCGAAAGCGCACTTGGACATCCGTGGACGAGGTCGCGGGCTCGAACCCTGGCACGAAAACTACTGAGAACTACCTGGTACCTTCGAAATTTCAACTGCAAGTGATTAGAAACGTTCCAGCCTTTTCGAATAGGAACTTTACACCGTAGGTCCTGTAATACGTCATTTGTTAGTAAAATACCCCGGGACGCTGCGCGGAAGGTACGATATTTCCGGTTTTGTGGTCTGACCTATGCTTCCAGTAAATGTGTTCGGGTAGCCGTGACATTAGTCAGGGAGACTTTTTGGAGTGCTGGCAGATGAGGGTGATGATGTAGATACAGTGACAGGAAGAAGAGAGTACTCTTTTCATCCTCGGTTCTTAGACTACGGAGCAAGCTTCGAGAGTTTGCCTTCTTAGCAAGGGCATCACAGTAAATGTTCGGCTTCATTAGCGTATCAGAGGTCTCAGGTCATTAGTAACACAGAAGTATTATCTAAAGTAAACCCCTTGGTGTTAGAATAACTGTGGAGGACTTAACATCTGAAAATTATTCGATTTCTAGTCTTCTTGCACTGAAGAGAAAGTGACATCGCCAAAAGGTTGCACTTTCTAGTCATTTTTGAATGAGGAAGATCTCTCGCATTGATTTCCACTCGGAGGGTTTTATTCCTGTGTGGGCTTCATTTCATACCGAATCTGTCCTCTAGCGTCCTCTAATGGCCACGAGTTGTTCAGCGAGCGAATGAACAGAACTGAAGAGGAAATACAATAGTGCTTGTGGTATTTTTCTCTGCCCCGCTTTAATAGGCCATTTCCGAGTTCATGTCTGCCTCCTCTTCAAAGCGAGTCTAAGTGCGAAGTTTTTGTGATGGTAATTAGTTCTACTTTACATATGAATGAAACCTAATTTTCGTAACAAAAACTTCGCACTTAGACTCGCCTTGAAGAGGAGGTAGATATGAACTCGGAAATGGCCTATTCATACCTTTACAATACTCACGCAAGGTGTTTTATAAACGAACAAACAGCACGTGATTACTACGTAGTCCAAATACAGGAATTTCACTTCATGTACACGACATTGCAGTGTTGACGTTGTTTCTTGCAGGTTAAAAATCTGGAGAACTTGTTGGAAAATGCTAATCAGGATAACAGCGACCTCAAGCTGAAGCTATCAGGATCGGAAGGTCGCATCACTGGACTAGAAGCCCACCTGGCACGGATGGAAGGATCAAAGAACGACTTGGAATTCAAACTAGCCAGTTTGCACTCTACGCTGAGAAGGACATTGGGTATTAAACCACCTGGAGAAATAACCGGCAGGTAATTGTGCAAGAGTTGAATCATACCGACCGCCTACCGTTTAGCTCAGTAGCTAGGGTCTCGGATTTCCGCGCTGTAGGTCGGATAGGTAAAGGTCCGATCGGATCAACACTTTTTGGAAAGCGCTGCCTGTGTAATCACAAATGGAAATGGTTAAACGCTTTTAGACTTAACGGATGAGGATGATACACCGTAGGTCACCGCGTCTCAACCTTTCTTCATGCAAAGACTTAAGTGGAACTCTTTTGCTGTTTTCGTTCGCCACGATTAACACACACCTGCCAGATTGTTACCGCACACCGGTGGCTCAGTTGGTTGAGCATCGGGTTCGGGGTCTTATACTAACTGAGGAGAAAGTGCTGCCTTTGTAATTACACCCGCAAATGGTTCCACTTTTAAGTCTTCACGGAGAAGGACTGTAAACCGTAGGCCTCGTCTCCCAAATATCTTCCTTGTTCATAAGTTCCCTGTTGGACGTTAAAGAATCCACACACTATTCGAGAAGAGTAGGGGATGGGGTATGAAGTCCCCGGTGTTGTTGCTGTCCTTTGTGAGTACACGTATGGGTGGGTGGGTATATCAGGTCCACATCAGCTAAATAGCTGCCAACCCTTTAACCTACTCAAACAAATACAAGCAAACAAACATGAAAAAGCCGTGTCCCACGGCCCAGTGGTAGAGCAACCGAACTAGAAATGGGAAGGTCGTGAGTTGGCTCCTGCAAAGGAACACAAGGGTTTTTTCTCTGAAACTCCCCGAGTCGCCCTTGCTGTAAACGACAACTGTAGCAACGACAATTTCTTATCGCTGTTTTCCTTTTTTTCTTTCCGCTTATAGAACTCCTTCGCCAACTCGCGCGCGTAGTCCGAGTCCACGTCGTCGCATGTTCAGAAGTCGGTCGCGTTCGCCCGAAAAGGGCATGGAAGAGACAGTTGATTCCGGGGAGCGCTCGCTTTCTCCGACCAGCAAAATGTCTCCGAGCAAGTCATTGGAGATGTCGGGAGAGATTGATCCGGAGACGGTTCGCTCTGCACTAAGAGACTTCGCCCAGAGCATGAAAGAAGCAGAACGAGAAAGAGACGAGGCGATGGCAAAGGTGAATAACTTACAACGTGCTATGGACGAAATAGCTGAGGACAAAGCAGAGACGGAGCAGCGGTTGCAAGCTCTTCAGAAGTCACTTGGAGAGGCAGAAGAAGGTATCATGCGCGATGTAGAAAATAACGTATGATCGGCACTTTTTTTTCCATCTCGTAAACTTGTATGTATTTTCCTTATAGTGGAGAGCTATAGCAACACCAATGGGCCATTTTACAGTTCTGTGCTCAGTTACCAGGCGTTAGAATAAAAGCTAGGGTGGAGTTGACCATGTTTTGATACTAGCCTCACTGCTTTTCTTATGTAAATAGAAGCTTGTAAGCATTACAACAACATGATTTACATGAGAAAAGCAATGAGGTCTGTATCAAAACAAGCTCAACTCTAGCCTCGCTTTTATTCAAAGGCCTGGTACCTGAGCACAGAACTGTAAAATGGTCTTCCTGCCCTGTTAGTGGCACCAGACAGATTTACGGGTACAAAAATCGATTTTCTTTCCAAAGGGTAAGAACATTGAAAAACTTCTTACTGTTTTCCAGGTCGCCGCGGTGCAGATGGTCGTCTGAGTAGTGCCCAGACTGCGCTCATGCTTCAGGAGGAAACCATCAGGCGCCTGGAACGAGAGCGCAAAGGGCTGAACGAAAAGATCGCGGTACTAGATTCCAGTCTTGCTCAGGCTGAAGGTGAACGCCGGCAATTACGAGACAAGGTCGCCCAGCTACAGCAAGTGGAGTCAAAGAGTGACCAAGAGAAAGAAGCTATGCGCGCGCAGATTGAAAACGCAGAATCGCGGCTGACTAAAGTAGAGCTGAGAAAGAGGTCCCTGGAAGGTATGTTGGTGGCTTCGAAACTCTTTTTATCATGACGTATTTGTCCGCTGGAGTCTTATCCTTCAGTAGAGCTCACAACATGGCTCATCTAAGGGGAAATGTTTTTTGAATTGGTTTAGATGTCAACACTTTGAAGTGAACTGGTCCCAATTGACGAGTCAAATCGTTTGCTGCTAGACACAATACAATCCATGGGCCCCAGGGCTCGAAATAAAAGAAAATCAGTCGCAAAGTCGTCGCGCTTTATTGTGTTTACAGCAGTATAGCAAAACAAACTGTGAGCCTGCAATACATGTGTGTAAAGAAACCGCTGAAAATGGCGAGTGGTGAAATTGATTGTGTCCGATATCTTCAGATTGAAAGAAAATTCACGGCGCGAAACAAAATATTTTTTTCAATTCTCTATATATTTTAGTAAAAGTAACGGCAAAGTGGCAACTGCTGACCCTTTTATTTCGAAAGACCGAAGGTGAAAACTAATCGCAAATTTGCGACTATATTGGTCGCAATTTCGAGTCCTGCAGTGTCACTGTTAAGAGGAAAAGGGCTAGAAAGGGGTTTTTGAAGGAACAGAGATGTTAGTAAAATGGGTTTTTGAGTGGACATTGGTGTTGTTAAGTTAATGCTGAGTCATTCTTTGCTTTCTTCAGGTGACATCGAGAGACTTCGAATGCAATCAGCTGAGAGTGAAGCTGAAAAACAGGCTCTTCGAGAACGTATTGATCAGTTGATGAGGGCACAGCAAGAGCTGGAGACACGTTCGACTTCGCTTCAACTCACAGTCGACAGGCTAACGCTTGCTTTGGCAAAAACCGAAGAAGAGGAACAGGCATTTAAGGAAAAAGTAAACAAATAATTAAATTGCGAGTCTTGACACCTCTGCAAAATTATATTAGGGAGCTTAAGCAACGGCGACGGCAACGAGAACGTCATCTCAAAATATAAATTGGCGTTATCGTAATCGCTTTGCGACTATTTCAACCTTTTTAATATGACAAGGGTGTAGTAGTTCCTCAAATATGACACTGGTCGGAACGGCACTTAATTTAGGGGAGAAAATGAAAATTTATCCGCAAGTGCTCACGTTCTTCGTATAATCTCAAATCTGGCTATTTCACGTTTTGCCGACGACGGCAAAGAAATGGACAAAAGTGAAAACGCAAGTGCCGGGCGTGCAAAGCTATTGCTTTTGTCCACTAAATATGCAAATTTGTGACGTTCTCGTTGTCGTCGACGTTGTCGTTGCTTAAGCTCCTTATTGAAACATATTCAACGTGAATTCAAAAGTTGATTCGATCCATACTTTCCAAGTTTGACAGATAGCGTATGAGTGCTATGTTTTATTGGTACTGGGTGTTGACTCGTGCGAGTCGTAGGGCAGTGAATTGACCTCTTTAGCTTGTACGGTTTGTTTCCCCATTTCCAACCACGTGGTGTTACTCTAGAGAACAGTTTCCTTCAAATGTCGTCTTATGCACGTGGTTATGTACGAATA
The DNA here is from genome assembly GCA_014634505.1 of Montipora efflorescens. NCBI lineage: Eukaryota > Metazoa > Cnidaria > Anthozoa > Scleractinia > Acroporidae > Montipora > Montipora efflorescens. Next base: position 520,657 of record BLFP01001971.1, read on the forward strand.
ACTTATGAAAAGACAGCAGGAAAATTCCCTTGAGAACATCACGTGGTCTGAAATGAGAAAACAAAATGTACATGCTAAAGAGGTCTATTGAAAAAAAAAAAAAAAAAACAAATAGAACCGATTTTCACGTTACCTCCTAGCAGGGTCTCATTTTGTGAACAACTTTTGATACATGGAGTAGACCTTGCCCTGGCTCTCCCCATTATCTGTTGAGCAAGCGCTGACGTTTGCAGGCGATCGAAACATTTTTTAACGGGACCAAATGGCTTGGTTGGCAACCGGCGAAAGGACAACTGAAAAATCAGTCCTATTAAAGCAGGAATCGAACCTGCGACCTCTGTAACACCGGTCGGATGCTCTACCCATTGACCTACGAGAACTCACTGGAGGGCTAGGTAGTTTAATATGTAGGTCCTGAAAGAACAATGTGTCCCGCTGTCTGCGTGCTCTACAAAGTCAAGCGCCACAATTATACATTCAATACGTGAATGATGGAAAGGTGTAATGGCCCGAGGAGGGGATATGATCCTTGCCCGTCGCCAACCAACTTGTATCATATCCTCTCCTCGGGCACATTACACCTTTCCATCATTCATGGCAGTACTCTTGTGTCAAATCTCTGGTGTTTTGAATCCCTAGTGAAACACTGAACAATAGTACTTGATTGAACACTGATGTCAATTCCCTAATGCGACCGCAATCATTATCTGTATGCAGGAGCCCATGACTAGGAGCCTCCCAATGCATTATATCCTTGAGTCAACCTTTGCGCGTATCTTTCTATTTTTAGAACGAATCCTTCAGCAGGAGACTCACATTTACAACAATTTACATCAATTTGCTCAATTTGCATACATAGTTTTTGCTAATTTTGTCTTTGTTCCACAATAACTTTATTCTGATTGTGTGCAGAGCCGAAGAACTCGTGGCGTTCTAAAAATAGGAAGATACGAGCAAAGGTTGACTCATAGGGCTTGTATAGGAGAGGCAAGCTCCTACTCATGCGCTCCTGCTGTGTGTCAGGATAGCCTTACGTTGACTAATTTGAGAAGGGAAATGGGACACTTTGTGACGTTTATCAAAATCGTCTTACATCTCATTTCGTGCATTTATGGACAAATCCGACGAAGGCACAGCCCGACATAACTTGTGCTTGCCGTCACAATCATCAATACTTCTTTTTCTCGCTAGGTTACTGAGCTGTCACTCAGTTTGAATGACAGTAACGCCACATCTCAGTCGCTACAAGAGAGACTTCAGCAGATGCAGCGCGCGCTCACCAACAGTGAGCACGACCGCAAAATCATGGCCGAGAGACTGGAGGCTCTCAAAGCTGCCCAACAGGATGCTAAAAGCAGATATAATGCACAACAGGATCGCATGCAGCAGATGAAGAACGAACAAGCAGATTCTGAGGTATTAGACTGTAAATACGATTGAAAAATGGCGCTGTTTCTTTTACTCTAAGAGAAAAGTTTACTCTGAAATACTGCCATTCGAGTTAAAAAAATTACTGTTTTCTTCTGAACTATTATCATTACCCACCTTTTTATAACGTTATTTAACGTTATTTCAGCATCGTCATGTCATTTTTGCGTCCAAAGAATTTCTAAAGGCCGGGGCAAACCGTTTCATCATTTTCTTCAACGTCTGTTCGATTTTGTTGAATGCCGGGATGTTGAACGATGTTTAACGACGGTGGACGATGTTGGACGATGTTTAACGACGGTGGACAATGTTGGACGATGTTAGAGGATGTTGAACGACGTTGTCTGCTGGGGCGGGCAAATGGTTTCAACAAATCATCAACATCTGATTCAGCAAAGCTTCATGAGAGGCCTGGTATTCAGTCCCAGGCTGCAGCCGCGGTTGTTACTAAGGATACGGACATCGATAAGTACGTCATTAAGAGACCGATTAGTTTGCTCGCGCAAAGCGCTTAAATGGTTGTTGAATCGATTCAACTTCGTTTCAACATGTTTCAACGCGGTTGAAACATCGCTGTTTAACAAGGTCGAACGGATTTTGAAGCCAATGTTAAAACCGTTTGCCCAGTAGTGTAGCAGCTCTCGAAACGTATCATTTGATTGGCTCGATGCTGAGCTCTTTTGTCAAGAATTGTCACTCTAAATCAAAATCTCTCATCCTTAAGATATCATTTTTATAATAATTGTGCAAAGTTCTCAGTCTTCTGTTTGTCCTGTCTTTATGCGATGAAAAAATGCCGACAGGGCTAAAGTAGCTTTCATTTATTATTGTCAGAAGTCTATGAATGGTTCACATGGACTTCCCTGGCTGTGAAATAATATCAGTGTATTAAAGTTTGGAAAAAAGTGTACGGCATTATTCAAACTGACTTAGCCAGAACAACAGCCAAAAAAATTGGGGAGTCAGGGTGGTTTAGTGGTCATCAACCGTGCCTCCCACCTCTGTGTCCCGGGTTCAACTCTGGCCTCGGGTCGTATGTGGGCTGAGTTTCAGTCGATCTCAATCTGACTCCGAGGGTTTTTCTCCGGGTACTCCGGTTTTCATCCCTCCTCAAAATCGACTCCCGGCCTATTCCATCAGGCTGTGGTGCTGTGCTCCGAGGTCATACATGGGTCGTGGTCAGGGGCCGAGCGCCTAGCCGGCAGCACAGCTCCTTCGGTCCGACCTCGTTGAGCTGCGCCCTTCGTAATTCAGTCTCCGACTGCGAGAAAGATCAGATACACATCAGATACATACATTACGTTCCTCTCAAATTCAGACTTTGCTTACATATTTCCCAAAAAAGTAGATTATTTGCTGATGCAATTTCTTGTGATTTTTATGTTTTTAGGTTCGCCGCATGGAACTCGAGGGACAAATTCGCCAGGTCCAACAGGTGTTACAGCAACAAAAAGAAGCCGAAGAAGAACTCGTGGCCCGAATTGGTAAACTACAAGAGGAAAAACGCGAACTGCAAGATCGGTTGGCAAATTTCCAGCGAGGACTGGCAGGCGCCGAGCAGGAAAAGAGGGAACTGGAGCGGGCGCATGTACGGTTGGAGAAAGACAAGAAGGCTTTGAGAAATACCTTGGATAAGGTGAGACCACAAGTTAACATCATCAGTGCTTGATGTTTTTCTTTTTTGTTGTTGATATTTTTAACTCCTAACTTGGTTTGAATTATCGTACCATTCTTAACAAAGACCTCCAGTATGCCGCACTCTAAACCAAAATTAGACGAATAAAGCTTCCGTACTTGGCCTTTGTCACGGCGTTTACACAGACCAATTAAGGTATTTGTAGACGGCTCTTTAGACTGAGTTTCAATCGAGTGTCGTAAAACCAAAACCAAAGTAATTACTTTGGCCAATCAAAAAGGACGGAGACAATCCAGTAAACCAATCAAAACTCGAAGTAATTACACGTAGCCGACACAAAGCGCGGGAAAATGTGCACGCGCGAGCCACGATTGGTTTTGGTTTCACTTGTGATTGGTTGACAAAGTGGCGCGAGAACTTTGAACCAATCACTGAGTGAAGTAAATGCAAAACCAAAGCAATTCGCTAATTACTTTCGACACTCAATTGAAAACCGCCCTAACTTCATTTTCCGCGCAAAGTTGTTTCAATCCGAATGAATGGCTATTCCGAGACCCAAAAGTTAACATTAAGTATGCACGGCTTACAATTGGCTCACAAAGCTCCTGGGGAAGTCTCAGTTGGCAGGTTAATTGATCTTAAAATGGTCTCGGTCTATGAAAACGCCGTGACACATGTGTATACCAACGAGTTCTATTCCTTGGTGATGGGCTCCTAAGTAAACTAAGTCAGATGGTCAAACCACCATCCCACCCCACTCCTTCCGTTCCTTAATCGATGTCCCTCCTCTGTAGGAAATTACAAATGTATCTACAGTGAAAACTAAGGTAGCAACTGGAAAAAAATACCAGTAGCTGTTGTTAATTGAAACATTCGAAGGACATTGATTTTAGATACACAAACACCACGATGTAAGGCACAAAGGGTAGATATGGGCCTTTGCCGCTTTCTGTTTTCCACTGTTCGCCGGTTAGCAGCCTTGGGAAATGTGATAAACAGCATGCAGTGAAAAACGAAACAGTTGATCGTGTATATGAAAGGCGCATTAAAGAAATAGTGTCACTTCGACGAAAGTGTTGTATTTTGGCGGCCACAAAGTCTCTTAAAAGTTCGCTCAAAATAGGTTCCCACTCGTGCGATAAACACAAGCGTAAGCACAAGGATGAGTTCAGCGACGTTCACACAGTGAAGCAAGCCGAGGAAAATTTGGCATACGCAAGCGTAGTAACGTCGGAGAAGATCTAGTAACATCCAAGATAGCATGCTTGTGCTCATGCTTAACTCACACCGTTTCTCTCTTGTGAAATAGGAAATTTCCTTTTCTTGTGCTTGTGCTTATGATTGTGTTAATGCTTATTTTACGCCCGTTCGTACACGAGTTTTTCTTATGCTTCGTCGTTAAACAGACCATTTTACAGTTGTAGCTAAGTTACCTGGCCTAAGAATGGAACTGAGGCTGCCGGTGACCCTGTTTTGATACAAATCTTCGCCCTTTTATAAAAATGTTAATATGGACTAATTATAATTACAGCAACACAATTTACATGATGAAGGCAGTGGGGGTTGTATCAATACAAGGCCACCGGCAGCCTCGCAGCCATTCATAGGCTAGGTCGCTGAGGAAACAACTGTAAAGTGGTCCATTAACCAAATAAAGTATCGTTTTCTGATGTTGTCGTTGCCGTATCCGTCGTCGTTTCTTAAACTCCCCAATGATGATGGTTGTTTTTTAGTATTTTTATAACTGTCATGTACGGTTGCCGTTGTGCATAATTTTTGCATGGAAACCCGCTTTTCAAAATCCTTTCCCAAGTGGTGAATCTCAAAAATCCGGATTTAGATTTGATCCGAAGTATCCTCCTCGAGTGTGGATACTTTGTATTCATGATCCATTTCTGGGTTTCGCCAAAAAAACCGCAATATCCGTTTTTAGATTAACCAGTAACCCGCTTTTTTTTTATGAGATTGCACGCAACTCTGAGTTTGTCTGTTTGAGTTGTCATGACAAATAATCCTTTTTCGGATTTTGTTTTTTTTTTTACCCTGAAGAATCCATTGACCCAAGATCAGAAAAAGACACAAATCCGTTCTTGGATTTTCGCAAAGAAAAGCACCCTAGGTCTATTTAAAAATCCTTTGATTACATCATGCGCAACTAATTTCCAAACCCGTGCGAAGAGAAAACAAAGGATTATGCAGTGTTGCGGTCAATTCAACATCATTTTCGACATTGTTTTAAGGTTTCATAACCAGTCCCTTCATTAACTACACTTTACATCAAGGTTTTCAATAGACTACTTTCGATATATTAAAATTCAGTCCCAAACAAAAGGCATCATCTCGAGGCTCTGGGGAATAAACTCATACAAATCCTTATATTTATTCCCCGGAGCCTCGAGATGATGTCTTTTGTTTAGGACTGAATTTTAATATATCGAAATTGGTCTATTGATGGTTTTCATCTGACGTCACGATGGCCATGTTGTTGTACAGAACAATGCAGTAAAATGCCATTTGGAAATTTGACCCTATTATTATGCAAAACGTGTGAGGCCAATTTCTATTGTTTTGTGCACCAACATGGCCGGTTCATCACGTGGTTGAAAACCAAGAATAAGGTGGCCCACAGTATAGGTGGTTCTCACGTTACGTCATCGCCGCCATGTTGGT
>BLFP01001972.1:15287-22787 GCA_014634505.1 Montipora efflorescens
CTGCCATATATAGGCTATATAGGTATGTGCCCCTGTGAAGGGTATGGTTTTCAAGCAGTTTACTCGCGTTTAATCATTTGAGGTTTCCGGTCAAAAGAGCACGTTAAGCACAAACCGAGTACGACCAAACAATCGTACACGATCACACTACAACCGAGGACGGTGTTCGGATGCACGCTTGAAACGCGCAAAAATATCCCTCCATTAGTAAGCACCGGCGATAGGAAATCCTAGTGTCTGGAGATGCGCAGAACGTATGCGCAATAACAATAGTAGGCACCGTCCTTAACCGGCGGTGTAAGAGAAAGGAAATATCGGCCTTAACATTTCGCTGGCATTGCCAGATTCAAAGATATTCAAAGATATTGACAATTGAGACTTTTAATTTGCGCTAATACTGATCTTTTTTCCGGTTATCGGTTTTCAATTTGTTTTACGGCTAAAGGTTAGATTTTAAGCTTTTTAAGCCCCACGGTTAAACTGATTTGTGGCCCCTTTACGGCTAACATTTAAACCCAATTATCATTCGATGTATTTTGTCCTTGCTTTTCATTGGCCGAGAGCCCACCACGTGACCTGCAAATAACTACCTACAAATAAGTGTTTTGCTGCAAATGATATTCTGCTCATGCGCAGTTGACATCACGCTCTTGTGAGAAAATGCAGATCGGTTCCTTGAGCTGTCAGAGAATGATTCGACATCTTCATTTGATCGAAAGAACAGTGAGAATACTAAGAAAGGAACAAAAGTTGCACTCAACGTATTTCGAGAGTATCTCAAGGAAAGAAGGGTAGACGAAGAGTCACTCGTGTCATCGACGCGAAGGACAAGTTGGCGAATGCATATGTACTGTAGAGATTTTATGCTGAAGCCAGAAAAAAGAATGGAGAGCTTTACACCAAAGCTTCACTTGTCGGAATACGCTTTGAAAACTGTGAAATTCTTCAGCTTTGTTGATGCCTAGTGTTATCGAACGTTTGACTGTAAGTACAATTTGAAGTCTACAAATATAATTATGCTGAGAGGGAAGCCATTATTGGCAATTGATTGGTGCCATTACTCGACTCTGCAAGGCAGCACGTGCTTACGGCATCTCGGAAACAAAACAAAAAAAAAAACTCGGTGATCGAATGATAAAACAATTATTGACCTCGGTTATCGCAAAATATCGTTATTTACAGATGAGATCATTGGAAGGAGCAACAGCAACAGGTGTCGGCAACTGTCACGACACCAGACCTTGGCTGTGCGAGTAAGGATAGCGAATGTAGAGCGTATTCTGCTGGAACGCTGACAAAAAAATGAGGCTTCAATAAGCCTGGGAGCCAATGCGTCCTTTCAAGCCTATACAGACTTAACGCGGGAAAATGCTCAAACCAAAGCAAATTACATGAAACATGATTGATCTTGGCGGCGTTTTATGAAAAGAGACAATTTGTCGCCGCGTGACCTGATGGGTCCTTGAGGAGTGATTAAGGGAGAACAGAAGCATTAAAACAACCGCAACAAAAGCAGAACAAATACTACTCTACACCCGGCTCTGTTACAGGGGATTAGTTTTCTCTACACAGAGAAATTTTAGCCTCCCCGGTACCCTGTGAATATTTAAATTTTGCCAGGCCATTTTTTGACTGCCCTGATGTCACTTTTACAAACCGGGTGTATTCGTTCCTGAATTAAAATTAAATTCAGGTTAATTTTAATTTCAACCTAGGTCATTTTATTGTAAACTAGGTTGAAATTGAAAGTAGGAAACATCAACAAAAACCCATCAATTATTATCAAGTACGTGTAACATATTGGTAAGTAAATTGGTCCTAGAGGTGAGTCGATGAACTTAGTATAGCTTAAATTTCTCATGATCATGAGTATTTTATAAAACCCCAATGGTTGTTAAGTCTGGGCACTTATTTAAATGGTTAGGGATACTGTACATGATACCCGATTCCACTTCTCTTTCTCAGAGCTTTTTAGAAGTACATTGTTCATTGATGAATCTCCTTTGGAGGGCAGGGGGCAACAATACTGAATTATCTTCTAAGGAATAAAATGAACTGAAACATACATGATGTATTGTTGATTTTTAATTTGCTTAGTTATTTGCTCTATCTTTTGCTTACTTCGAATTTGTAATAATCAAAAGCAAGTAAATACAAAATTTTAAAAAATCAGGAAAAATGGTTTCATAATCTATTGACCAGAAGCCATTTTGTAGGCTCTTGTATGTACGTAAGTGTTATTTCTTTTGAGTTATCAAATAAAATAGATGTTGTTTTTTTTTAATTTTGCTCAGTCTGTTTGTAGGGGTAAATCCAAACTTTGTGATTATTTTGGCACAGCCCCTTCAAGTTCTACAATTTGACCAAGTAGCAAATTTGGATGAAGGGGCGTTTCCTTTCCCATTTTATTAATTTTCAGCGGCACATGATCCTGAAGTGCGAACTTCTTTTTCTTCTTCCCTTTCTGGTGTATGATAGCTGCAGACCGCAGACTGCTGGCTACCTACAAATAGCGCTGATAAGCAGTATTTAAGTCTAAGCACCCATTTCAAATTGTGCTGATAAATAGTATTTAAGTCCCAGCACTCATTTTAGAGCGGTTAGCTTTCAATTACTGTGATTTAGGGTTAGTCTTCAGTCCGCGGTCTGCAGTTTGCAAGTGTCAGACACCGCTCTCCTTCAATGTTTGGTTCATCCACTTTTTCAAATTATTGACCATTCTCCTGCTCTGTATTTGATGTAGCTGTGACTTGTCCACTCCTTTGTGGCTTCTTGATTTCTTCAGTTCCCCGAGATATTTCGAAAACCACTTCATAAGGTATTTTGGCAATTTTTTTGTGAGTGGTTATGTTTTCTTTACAAGCGGTTTCTCCAAGATGATGACACCAGTGGTTTGGTGACACGTTCTGTTTTTTGATTAAACTACAAAGGTTATCTTTTGTCGTTCTATTTTCCCGTGCCACCATCCTTTTTTCGCAGTGCGAACGATGCGGCGAAAACGGTTTGTTATCATGACTAGAAATGATGCCTTGTTCCCGGTGTATTTTACGTAGCGACGTAAATGAACTTCGTACAATATTTGACGATTTGTCCTTCAGAATCAAGAGCCCACCTCTTGCAAACAATTTTTGCTCGTTTTTGCACTGGAGACTCACAGCATTTTCATTCTTCTTCAGATAAATTTAGCCACGATTTAACTTCTTCATAAAGTTCCATTGGCGGCGAACTGTGTGGATGAGCTGAAAAGTCTCACTTTATGTCATTTACGCAGGTGCGAAATGATGGTTGTCGCGAAGGCTTGGAAATAGCTTTAAAACTCATTGCTAGAAAAAATATCTAGCCGATTCGGTTGCTGATTCGATGGCTTAGCGGTCAATGCAGAGAAGAAATAACCTGGTTCGAATCCTTGGAGCTGCATGGAATGTTGTGGAACCTCATGGTAAGTGGCACAATCCGTTCGTATATAATACACCTTATTCCAAAATGGCCGCCATCTTAGTATTCTTTTGTTTCTATGCAAATTGTATTCTCTTGAATTTTCCGCTTGCAAGCAAGCCGACAAGGGCTAATTTGCATGGAAACAAAAAAAATACTAAAAATGGCAGCCATTTTGGAATAAGGTGTATAACGTAAGCACAGTAAGGAAAAAGGGAAGGAAAAGAAGAGACGGTTAGTGGAAGAAGAACGGAAGACAAGGAAAAGGTGTTGATTGCAATTGGGTCTCATTTCCCGCACTTTAATGAAGGATACACTAAAACAACTGGTCCTTTCCCCGAAGCCTTTCCTTTCTCCCTTGTGAAAGTTGCTTCAAAAGTAGACCCATTGAGCCCGCACAAGCTACGGCAATGAACGTTCTGGTCAACTCAAAGCTGTAATATTGTACTTTGCGGACAGGGCAGAAAAAGATGACAGACCGTTCCGAACTTTAGTCCCTTTCTACGACCTTAGACTTGGCAGGGTAGCTGGTTCGTGAAAATAGTTACATACATACCCACAAAATAGTTACATACATACCCACTTACCTACCTACCTACCTACATAATTAACCTCCCCCATAAGGGCTTTGCAGGGCCAATGAAACACAATTAACGAAAAAACGGAACAGAACAACAACCGTGACTGTTAAGAATCCCAACTGGCCGGAGGCAAACCAGTGCAGTTGGGAAGCTGAACCAGGGACTACCAGGAACAAATTCAACGAGTGGTCAGAGCGGGTCTCCAACGCGGAATATCCGGATATCAAGGCAAGCGCCTTAACCACTGGGCCATTTAGTTGCACTGTTACTGTAAGATCTTGGTGTTGCATATTTTGCGGTGGCCATGCAAACTTTTTTACTCCCAGTTCTTGTACTTTATTGTTACCTTTCGCATGCCGGAGCTTTCTTCGTTGTGCTCTTCCTCTAGTATTTCCGCTTTCAGAATGCTTGCTCTTGCTACACGATGAGATTTCGGAGCTTTTCTCTGAACTAAAATCCACAGAACTTTCATCTGAGCTACTCACTTCACTCTCGCTACCAATACCTTCCAAACAGCTGGCCCTTGCATAAAAAAATTATCTATTCATCTTAGGTTGGCTGACTCAAAGGGCGACTATACAACTATATATGTAAAATCATCCATAACCTCTCTGGCAAAGGCAAGAAAACTAGTGTCAAAGTAAAGAAAAGAGACGGAACCCCGCCAATCAGTGATGTGGAATTACTTGCAGAATGGAAAGAATATTTTAGTTCTCTGCTTAACAACAGCAGTGGTCCATCACCATTAGAACTCCCTCTTCCCGCTGCCCAGGACCTCAACATCCAAGCTGGACCACCGACACGAGTGGAAACGGTATTAGCTAAACGACGAATAAAGATCAATAAAGCTGCTGGACTGGATGCGGCCATCAAAGCTGAAGCACTACAAAATGGCGGCGATGCAATGATTGATGTTGTCCATGAGTTCTGCGCTGAAGCTTGCAGCAGTCTCACGCCGCCCGAAGTGCCAAAGTCAACAGAATTCGAGATCATGTGGATCCCATCCTAAGGAGTAATCAGGCAGCATTCCGCCCTGGGAGAAGTTGTGCCCAGCAGATCCGCATTCTCAGGCGGATAATGGAAGGTTTCCAAGACTACCAGCTCTCTATCGCTGTCACCTTCATTGATTTCAAGAAGGCTTTTGATGCCGTTGACAGGAGGGTTATGTTTGCTGTGTTGCGCCACTACGGAATACCAAAAGCTGTGGTCAATGCTACACGCACATTTTGTACAGCAACTCTGGAAGTGCAGTGATGGTAGATGGGAGCATTTCTGACCCGTTTGAAGTCTCAACCGGCGTGCTCCAGGGAGATGTTCTTGCCCCTCTCCTGTTCATGATATTGGTTGACTTCCTGTTGACAAAGGCCACTTCAGACATTGACGCCGGAGTTGTGACACATCCACGTCGTTCGAGAAGGTACCTAGCCAAGGTACTTAATGATCTGGACTTCGCTGACGACATTGCATTGTTAGAATCCACCGTCCCCCTTGCACAGACCCAGCTTACCAGAACCGCATCAACATCAAAAGACCTCGGCCTGATAATGAATGTGCCTAAGACAGAATAGATGACTGCAAATTGTCATCCTACCCCACCACTGCAAGTCTATGGTGAAGCGATCAACCATGTGACGGATTTTAAGTATCTCGGCTCCCAAATGGCATCTTCCGCAAGTGATTTTAAAAGACGCAAGGTGCTAGCATGGGGTGCTTTCTGGAAGCTTGAACGATTTTGGAGAAGTTCGCAACTACCCATTTCAACTAAAGTCAATTATGTTTACACCGCCTGTGTGACGGACCTTCTCTATGGCTGCGAGTCATGGGTGCTATCTCAAGACATGGTACGCAAAATCAAGGCATTTGCCACTTCTTGCTACGGGATCCTTCTAGATATTAAACGAAAAGACCATGTATCCAACTCTGTTACTCCATGACCAACGTAGCGCCTCTTGTCCACCAAACAAGGAAGCGACAGCTGAGTTTTCTTGGGCATGTCCTTTGTCTCCCAGAAGATATGCACTCTACATACCACCACGTGGCAAAAGGAGACCTGGACGTCCTCGTACCTCTTACTTACCTTACATTCAACACGTACTAGAGCTGTCGGCCGACACAATCACCTCACTTGCCGAAGATCGACCTGCGTGGTGAAATATTGTAATCTCCTGCTCCGCGGCCGAATGATGATGATGACTCTTTATTCTGAAATGTTTCACCTAGAGAGGGTCATTTTATTTTGACCGTTTTACTGAAAATCTCCACCCTACCCCTCCCCCCTGCTAATTTCTGACAAGTCTCTAAAGGTCCCTAATGTGAGATACAACAAAACAACTGCGTGAATGACGTAATGCTATCTAATTGGGTCAGGTGTACAGAGCTATTGTTTATTTTCCCGCCAAACTCGGTTTTAAAGCTCAAAAATAGACACTTTTCTGACGCTGATTACCCTTGGGTGATGGACTCTTGCGAAAGTCTCATTCATAACGGTTTTTTAATTTGGCAGTTTACAACCCCTGTCGGCAGTGACTTTAATATGGCCAAGCTACTTTCCTAGAAACTAACATCTCTCTGTAAAGACCTACTGGGATATGTATCTTCGCCAGGTTTTCAGAAAAAAAAACATTCAATCCTGATTTTCAGCATGATCCTGTAGCAAGAAGTGGCAAATGCCTTGATTTTTGCGGATCATATCTTGAGATAGCACCCATGATTCGCAGCCATAGAGAAGGACCGTCACACAGGTGGTGTAAAACAATTTGACTTTAGTTGAAATGGGTATTTGCGAACTTCTCCAAAATCGTTCAAGCTTCCAGAGAGCACCCCATGCTAGCACCTTGCGTCTTTACGTCTTACTCCCTAGGATGGCATCCACATGATCTCGAAGTCTGTTGAACAAGATCCTGTTGTACAGTTTGGCAGCAACTAACAGGAGGGATATTCCTCTGTAGTTGGTCATCAAGCTGAGGTCCCCTTTCTTGGGAAGTGGAACGATGACACTAGTGGTCGGGCGGTGTGAAACTGTATACTTAAGCTTAGAACCAATGGACAACATCAATCATTGCATCGCCGCCATTTTGTAGTGCTTCAGCTTTGATGAACGCATCCAGTCCAGCAGCTTTATTGATCTTCATTCGTCGTTTAGCTAATGCCGTTTCCACTCGTGTTGGTGGTCCAGTCTGGATGTTGAGGTCCTGGGCAGCCGGAAGAGGGAGTTGTAATGGTGATGGACGACTGCTGTTGTTAAGCAGAGAACTAAAATATTCTTTCCATTCTGCAAGTAATTCCACATCACTAGTTGGCGGGGTTCCGTCTCTTTTCTTAACTTTGACACTGGTTTTATTGCCTTTGCCAGAGAGGTTATGGATGATTTTACATGTAGTTGTATAGTCGCCCTTTCAGTCACCCAGCCTAAGATCTTTTATTTGCTTGTTCAGTATAGCTGCTTCATCCGACTTACATGACTCATTCAACTCCGAGTTAAGCA
>BLFP01001972.1:63428-68428 GCA_014634505.1 Montipora efflorescens
ATCTAGTCCTTAGTTAGCACTTTTAGTTGGCACTTGTCAGAGCAAACCAAAGTTACTTTGGGGGCGGGGGTGGGTGACCTGAGTTAGATTTTAGTGAGTTGTCTTTTGACTTTGTCAATCATGGTCAGTATTTATGTGACAGGGCTTGGCAGAAATCGAATACCTACAACTTTGAAATGAACCCATCTCATATAGGAATTAATTAGTGCAAGTCAGAAAGTATCTTACTTTGACCCTTAAGGTCCCAGGGGGTCCCCCATGCATGGACCAGTAAAATATAGTCGGCCGTTAGACATGAACGAAATCTAGAAGTGGCATTGTTGAAGCTGGTGGGGTTAGAGTTTGATCCTTGCTGGAATCATAGCTGAAAAAGCAAGAACTTTGCTCTGCATCTGAAACTGCTAAGCAATTGTCCCAGAATTAGGAGGTAGCTTTTTGTAAATCCAGTCAGATATATATTTAACAATTATTCTGCGAAATCGCGAGGAATATCGCCTGATACTTAGCCGACGGGGCCGTAGGCCGAGTTGGCTAAAATCAGGCGATATTCCGCAAGATTGACCAGGATAATTGTTTTATTATTCAACACATTGATGACAAAGCACAAGTTTCTACGTTTATTAGAAAAAAAAAAGCTGGAAAAAGTACCGCGACACACAAAATTACATATATCGCAGGATCTCTGTTGAGTACGCACGACGTAGATTGAGTGCACTATGACCATATTTGGACACATTGTCACAATGTGTTGAATAATAAATATGGATATACGCGTAGGGTTACAGATAAATATTATTTACAGTCTTCTTCTCTTTCGTTTATACCGTTTTGGTTCAAGTGTTTGGCCCTGTCGATTAGAAACGCTTCTCGAGCCTTGCGTATGGAGTCATGAGATGTGTGGATGAGTTCCAGTGGAATGAGTTCCATGTCGTGAGACGCGTGGGTTATTGCTGGTGAAATGTTCAGAAACAGTTGTTTGTCTTGAAGATGAAGTGGGTCTGTCAACGAGACGTCGGTGTTCGTTGAAACGGCCATTAAGTCTCCGTTTTGTCTCTCCTGTGTATTGTTTGTTGCAGCGTCTACAGTGTATCATGTAAATAAGATTTTTTGAGTGACAGTCAATGTAGTGTGGAATTTGTCTTGTCTCTTTAGTAGCCGAAAATGTGTACTTGGGTGAATTTTCGCTGGGTATGTGCCGCTGGCCTCTCAGAACCCCTACCCCTTTATAATCTATTTTATGGCCAATTATAGACCCCATCTTAGTCACTTTTGGGTAAATGTAATTTTAGCGACCCCAACTTAGTCACTTTCTGTTTATGCATAAAACTTATCTAAAGCCTTTTAATTGTAATTTCAGAAAGGAATGTAATGAGACATAAAGGATATTACATGGCCGCGCGGGGATACGAATTTTATCTTCGAGTGCTGAAAGTGAGAGATACCTTCAGCACGAGAAGATAAAATTCTTATCCCAAGCGGCCATGTAATGTTCTGGCCCCAGTTGTTCAAAAGGTGGATAACGCTATCCACCGGATAAATTACTATCCATTGGATAGCGCAATTGGTTTCGCTAAGACGTATCCACTTGGATAGTGATTTATCCGGCGGATATCGCTATCCATCGTTTGAACAACTGGGCCCTGTTTATTATATTGATATTGATGAAATGTCTAATGAAAAAGTGGTCGCCAACCTCTAAAACACGCATGTTGTGTAATAATAATATTATAATAATGCTTTATTTATATAGTGCTATTTCCCTTTAGCCCAATAGCGCTTTACAACAATTATAATCCAAAATAGGAAAATTTACACGTAGCAGTAGGATGGATTTTAACAATTTTCAGGTAAAAACTATATTTCCAAGTAAAAAACTATATTACATGCTAATCTAAGTTATAACATATTTTAAATAGGTATGTTTTCGTACAGGTCTTAAAACTTGGTAACGAGCTACTCTGTCTGAGTACTCTGTTTATGGAGTGTTCCATAAACTGGGTACTGCAAAAGAGAAACACCTATGGCCATAACTTACTAGCTTGACGGGTGGTATTTTTAGTAAGTTTTTGGAGGAAAATCTCAGCTTTCTAGTTGGTGCATAGGGCTCTAATAGTTCAGTAATGTAACTAGGCGCCTGGCCATTAAGCGCTTTATAGGTCAGAAGTAGTATCTTACAGTTAATGCGCTGGTTAACTGGAAGCCAGTGCAGCTGCTTTAGGACAGGCGTAATGTGGTAGCTTGTGGTCATATTTCTTGGTGCGAGTTATAATCCGGGCCGCAGCATTCTGGACATTTTGTAAGCGATCTATTAGAAAGGTGGGTAGCCTATACAATAGTGAGTTAGCGCTATCAAGCTTAGAGGTAATGAATGCGTGAACCAGCTTTTCAGTGTCTGCTGGAGATAAACAGTCTCTTAACTTACTAATGTTCCTGAGGTGGAAGAAACAGGTCTTGCAGGTATTGGTAACATGCTTATCTAGTGACATGTGCTCGATCCGTTCACCAGACACATCGATATATTCTATTGATGGGGGTGGGCAGTGTGGTGCGCTTGGGACCAGTAACTCCGTTTTTCCTCTGTTCAGTTTAAGCTTATTGCTTACCATCCACGAGTTGATTTCGGGAAAACACGCTTCTATCTTAGCTTTGGAATCGGCTTGTTCAGCGGAGGTGGGCTTATGATGAGAGATATAGCTGAGTGTCGTCGGCGTAGAGATGGTAGTTGAGTCCATGTCGTCTAATTATGTCCCCGCTGGGCGACGTGTATAGCAAGTACAGGATCGGCCCTAAAACTGATCCCTGGGGAACACCATAGCGGAGTTCTTGCACTTTTGATTTTATTCCATCAATCATCACAAACTGCTTTCTATCTTGAAAATAGGATCGGAACTATTTTAGCGAATTTCCTTTCACACCGTGGCGTTTTGACATTCTTTCCAGTAGCAACTCATGGTCGACGGTGTCGAACGCTGCAGGCATGTCCAGCAGGACAACGCATTTCTGATTGTCTATTTCACAGAGAATGTCATTTTTCACCTTTAAAAGAGCAGTCTCTGTGGTGTGAAAGCATTTATACGCTGACTGAAAAGATTCCTCCAGATCATTATCACGTAGTTAATCACTCAATTGACAAAATACTGCCTTTTCAATTATCTTTGATACAACCTTCAGATTTGAGATAGGTCTGAAATTTGGATAATCCTCAGAATCTAGGTTGCCCTTCTTCAGCTTCGGTTTAATCGTTGCTTCCTTCAGTGTAGCGGGAATATATGCTGATTGGAGCGACATGTTAACCATGTTAGTGAGAATGGGTAGAAGAGTCGATTTGCATTCCTTTAGAATAGATGCTGGTATAAGGTCAAGATCACAAGATATTTTACCGATTTTGTCCACAAAATGTTAAACCTCCCTTGCTGACACCACTCTGAACTCTGTGAATTCGACATGACATGGCTCTTCATATGCTGCGCAAGACTGGATAGTGGAGGTCATTTCATTGGATAGCTCCGCTCTTACGGTTGATATCTTCTTGTCAAAGAAGTCTGCGAAATTATTCGTAAGCTCGATCGTTGAGGGCGCAGTCGGATAGCGTTTCTCTACTTTGCGATGTAGCAACTTGTCGACTGCGTTAAAAAGTATTTTGGATCTAGTGCATTCTCTGATATAATAGATGAATAATATGAAACCTTCGCGTCCTTAAGCATTTTGTTCACTATCTGACACTGGTCAACATACATCTGTCTGTCGACACACAGTCTTGACGCTCTCCAGCGGCGCTCCAGCTTCCGACGCTTTCTCTTGGCATCGCCAATACCCTCATGGTACCATGGTGCCGATGGGTGGAGAGTTATCACGCTTCGTCTCAGAGGCGTACGCTTTTCAAATGTTTCTTTCAATGTGTTTTCGTATTGTTCAGTAAGGCTCATAAGATCGAGGGTGTTACTTGTCAGGAGGTTGGACTGCTTTAGATCATCGTTAAAGCTATCCATATTTACCGAGTGGAGTTTACGATGACTAATTTCCTTTCGTTCCAGAGGTGGTTTCTTCTGGCGAAGCTTACAGTGCACAGCGGAGTGATCAGACAGCATTGGATCTCGTGTTTCAGCGCAAATAACTAACTCGTCCGCGGCACTGGTTATGATCATGTGTAAGGTATGACCCTTCTTATGGGTGGGTCCATTAACATGCTGGACTAGACTGAACGATTCTAGGACCTTGTTAAATTTGACAGTATCCAAATTTCTAGTGTCATCCATGTAATAGTTGAAGTCGCCCACTATTAGCAGGTTTCCAGGGGAAACAACTAACTGCGCTGTGAGGGTGCCGAAGTCAACCGAAGGTGCAGCGGTGGATAGGAAAAATCCCTTCTAATAGATAGAAAATTCAGCCATGAGTCGCATTTTCCAGGCCAGTTTGTAGATTTATAGCATCTGTACCGTCTCCCATTTAAAAATGGGTGGTTGGTGCAGCAGAGAACGAACCAAAGGAGAAAGAGTGCGGAGCGATCACACATACGTCTTAACCTCATTACAATGCATCAAATATAACATGAAACATGAAACAAGATATGAAAGTTATGAAAAAACAAATCATGATAATGAAAAAATTTGCAGTAAAAAATGTTAATGTAGTAGAGAAGAATTATATGAAAGCACCACAGTGACAACACCTATATGCTCTATATTCTTTTACTTTTTGAAGTCAATTTGTAAGTAACACGAAGCCTCGTATGTTTAATAATTAAGCAAAATGCAAACAATGGCGTCAGCAAAGATTGCTTTAGTTTAAGTGCATTGAGCTTAAAAACTCGCGTGCCGCACTAAAGTCAGCAAACCCAATATCCCACGTTTTGATCGATATATCAATACCCGGACGATACTGACAACAAAGCTTAAATATCATCATTCATTTCTATAAAAGTCTTCACTATAAAGGCGCCCGCAAACGAGGAAACATTGTTGCCGAAACATTGTTTCCCTAAATGTTTCCTCGGCGCGCAA
>BLFP01001972.1:73428-75928 GCA_014634505.1 Montipora efflorescens
CACAGTTTGATCAGAAATCGACTTGGGCAATGTTGATACGTGGCAAGTGTAAGTCTTAATTTGAATAACCGTGAAATATGAGATAAAATTTGCTGATTAACTTCCTTTCTTGTAAAGTCTATTGTGAATTGGTCTCAAAATATTAAAAAAATTAGGAATAAATCTGGAGGAAACTGATGCAATAAAGCCTTTTCAGTTGTATTCACGTATGTATAGGCTGGCTTTTGGCCTATTTCTGAACTCAGCAATTTAAATAATATTAGAAATATGCCTATACTAGTGGCGATCATTGTGCTGTGTGTTGTTGTGACAACGATTGAAGGTACTGGCCAGAAAAGTTAAAGATTCTTCCTCTCGTTGGAATATTAAGATTTTACTCGCCCAGGAATAACAATGATGATTTGTCGTGGGCTAGAGCTGTTAATCTTGACCAATTCAAGGTTTCGATGAGTGCAAGGTGTGTTCAAATAATTTTGTACGAGGTTACAGAACCTCCGAATGTCCTTTACCAACTTTGTACATAAGAAAGGGAAATTTTGAGAGAACTGAAACCTCAAAGACCTGCTCCAAAGATCAGATACAGAGAACTAGTATACGAAGATGACGCTTTTGTATCGGTCGAATTCATAGTGGAGCTTGTCAAGTTTGCTTAGATCCAGTGACTTAAATTAAATACTTGCAGATGGTAGTTTGACAGAAAAAAAAGGTTTGTTTAACAGCTGAGGCCTATGAATTTCCAGTGTTATCTGCATCTATCGAAACAGAAACTGTTGTATTCTAAGGAAGAGGAGCATTAAAACAGCTAACTAGAGGCAGAAGGAGATTGAAATGGTTCAGGGGCACCCAACGAGAATATAGTTCAAAACCAGTTAAACATAGCATTGTTAAACGTATCTTGGTATTTAAACGGTAGATATAGGCATATTTTTATCCCCTAAAACATTTTCATCTGTTCGGATTTCCTAGCTGAAAGTCTAGTGATCCGAAAATTATAGGGATCAAAACTTAGCTTTTTGAAAATTTAATTCAGCCCGAAAATTCTACGTTACTTTTTTAGGGTAAAATGCGTTAAAAATGGGCAATTATACCATGCTTTAGATGTTCGAAAATCCTAGGACAGGCAGGCAAGCAAGAAATTTTACAACAAATGTTCCGAAAATTCTAGATCTCAAATCGTCTTCCGATGCCCCTGATGGTTTGCTTGAGCAGAATCATCGTAATACATTACAGTGATTGGACCCTTACAGATCTAGAGTTTGAAGAAAATCAGCTAAACTTAATCTATGGATTTCCTCATGTTCAGTTCTCATCGCTCATTTCATCCCTCCAAAGAGCAATAGCTCCGTAATTTCCGTCTCTTCGGACAACCACTTCTCCTCTTTGAGTTAGTAAATTTCCAGAAGCCATAATTCTTTTACGCAAGACGTAACTAATAACAAAACAGCCTATACACATGTAAATACAACTAAAAGGCTTTAGGAAAGGAAAGGAACTTTATTTAAGTGTCTAGTCGTTCTAGCGCTGGAGCGCTAATTGGAGGCACTGTAAACTGAAATGAACAATGAAAGTAAATCAAGTCAAATGTTGGTTTTTGAGGAGAGGGGAAACCGGAGTACCCGGAGAAAACCTCTCGGTGCAGAGTAGAGAACCAACAAACTCAACCCACATATGACGCCGAGTCCGGGAATCGAACCCGGGCCACATTGGTGGGAGGCGAGTGCTCTCACCGTATCGAGGCTCAAGTGAACGGTTGACCAGCCGTGTCAAAATTCGTTGTAAGCGAGCCTCGAAGGATGCCGGAGAAGTGTGATTTTTTCGGCGAGATGTGAGGTAAGTTAGAAATTACTTTCCAGCCTTTCCTTTATTTAGGTACGAGTGACAACCCCGGAATTTGAGAAGTCGCTTAAATCGCATTCAATCAGGCAGATAACCACACAAAAAGCGAGAAATTCACCACGACAATAAAGTACGACTTTTTTATTGAGAACTTTTGCGGGTAAATATCTTTTTCAGTTTGTTATCGAGATTCCCATACAAATCCTTATAATTGTTTACCTTCCGACTCTGGGCCGCCTGTGGCTTAATCCGAGTAAATTTTATCACATATTTCACGGTTATTGAAAAAAAACTTACGCTTGCCACGTATCAACATTGGTTTCCGCCATATATTTTCTTACAGCGACTTGAAATGTTTGCCCCCTGTCGATCCCAGAGCCCTTTGCGTATAAAGAGGGATCCGATTACTGACAACTCATTCATTGGTTTCGACTACTTTCCTCGGATTTCTTGCGAAAGTCGGGGTGTCCCTACAAAGGCGCCTGCATCAGAGAAATTGAGAAAATGGGATACCCGGCATTTTTCTCCTGTCGTGGATGAGAAAATGAATGTAGCTGGCAACTGTGGGAATCTTCGGGTTTGTAGTGGACGGTAGTAGACAGTTGTATTTTAAAGCTGGAGGAAGAGCATTGACTTAAGTAATAAATTTCCTGTGCATGATAAG
>BLFP01001972.1:83428-88027 GCA_014634505.1 Montipora efflorescens
CCGAGGGACCAGTCATTAAGTGTTTATATCGTATCTCTCCATCAAGTATTGAATCACTAGTAGGACCTAGAAAACTAGGCACTAGTTGTTTGCTCATGGTCCTATCCTCCTGCAAAGTCTAAAGGCGGAGCTCCCGTTTCTAACCCCGGAAAGCAATATAGTGTTTGCATAAAGTACAAAATTAATCGTCATTAGTGTGTACAGTGACAGTTTACACTGATCAAACAGATCAAACACCTCTGAGCTGACAGCAGTAAACAAACAAGCCTTGCAAACAATAACTAACAATTTTAATCAACAGCTAAAACTGAAATAATGCACAGTAATCTCTTTCACAACATTTTCCGTTTGACCGACAATCTTTACTCCCCCTCTTCAGTTCAGAACAGCAGCAAATTTTACTAATTAAAACATCAACTGACCTAAAGTGTAGTAAATTCGCGTTCTCGACTGCAATTTTACAGACAAACAAAACAGCTCACAACTGGACACCCATTTCACACAAAAAGCCTATAAATGTGATTGTTGACATATGTCAGAATCTCTGTCAACACGGAGTTGCAAACGTTTTCAGGCCTTCTTTCTTTTTTAGCAAGTTTTACAAAATGTGAGGCAGCGAAGCATATAAACTCATTATTAAGAAGGAAAACAGTAGTAAGCTCACCTGAAAGCAAACCGTTGTAAATAATTGTTTTGTCTGTCGTTATATTTCTCTCAGCATTACCTTGATTTTCATTGAAATTTTCTCTTCTTCTCCTTCCACGGCTTTTCTCGAGGATTTTTTCGCTTAAAATTTCTCAGATTTCGTCGCCTCTTCTCTCGTGCTCTTTCCTGCTCTTTATCCCGTTGCTTGTCACTAATATGGTTTCCCGCCAGGGAAAATTAGCCGAACACTCCCGTCCCCAGAGACTGTCCTGCCTAGCCTCCTCCACCCGGACAGTCTGTGTGGGCCGGGAGGACCGACGTACACACGTACGTGACGTCATAACCTAATAGATTTCCCAAAATATCTTACCCATGGTGCTCCGTTGGCTTGCCTCCCGCGCCTGAGCTCCGCTATAAATAAGTACTAGTAAGGCTATAATTTGAGTAAGTGCGTCAGTGAAGATAGCCCGAGATGGAACATATAGTAACATTAGAAAAAGAAATGGCCGGAACACACATTGGTTATTCCAGGATAAAATAATATTACCTTTATGATATGATGCTTTTCATTCACTCTGGGCATTTCATGCACCACGCACAAGTAACTAGTTTCAACTATCGGGATTGTGGTCTGAAAAATAGTTTCAATATTGCAACGAAAAAGCCGTCAATGGAAGGTAATGTTGCTACTGTCACTAGATTTATTGGGTTAAAACAGAAGCTCATGATCTTGAAGCGTTTAACTCTGGTTCAGGGCTGGGACTTTTTAGTTAAAAAATTTTCTTATTTGGATGTAACGTAGCTCGCGTATTTTCCTGCGTGTGCAGCATCGATCGTATTTTTACCGCGCACCGGTGGCTCAGTTGGTTGAGCACCGGGCTGTTACGCGGGAGGTTGTGAATTCAACTCCGGCCGGACCAACACTCAGGGTCTTTAAATAACTGAGGAGAAAGTGCTGCCTTTGTAATTACATCTGCAAATGGTTAGACTCTCTAGTCTTCTCGCATAAGGACGATAAGCCGGAGGTCCCGTCTCACAACCCTTCAATGTTCATAATCCTGTGGGACGTAAAAGAACCCGCACACTTGTCGTAAAGAGTAGGGCATGTAGTTCCCGGTGTTATGGTCTGTCTTCTGTGGTGTATCATGGTTGGGAGGGTAAATGCTCGGAGATATTAGCTACACCAAGCTACTCTAAAAATCCGAGGGTAAATAAAGATATATGATATGATATGATATGATATGATGATATGATATGTCCATATTTCGATGGAGAGTGTAAAGTGCGGGTTGCTGGTTGCAGGTCATTGTTTCACCTTAGCCGAAAAAACCCAAACCTTTACTAATGCTAACATTAGCCTTCAAAAATAATGTTCCAGCCTATGGTTAGAATTTTTGTAAAGGTTTGGGTTGTTTCAGTTAAGGTAAAACAATGACCTGCAACCCTAACCTTCATTACCAGAGAGCGGCTGCAAACATGAAACCTTTGAAACCAATGATATGATATCTCTGTGATGGAAATTGTTTGAATCCAAAAAAATCGGCCTGATTTGGCTTTTTGTCCAGTCTCACATCAAGGTCGATAAAAACATAGTAGAGGGAGACTTGCCCTCTACTAACTATATTAAAAACAAAAATCTCCGCATGCTTAGGAAAAAGCCAGCTTTTGCCAAGAACCCGTCCGTTTCTCAAGGTTCAAAAGGCTAATGACCGTTGGAAATCACATTCAGTTCAGCAGCCTGGCTTGGTGCCCGTGGGGACAGGCGAAATATCCATATTGACGAAGTTAAGGCCCGAGGGGCCCCCCCATGGATGAGTAAAATCGCCTGGCGTTAGACAGAGTACAATCTATGAGTGGCCACTGGGTTAAGACGTTTGCTTTTAGCTACCAATTCCCAGAGAGATGTAAAACCGTCTCACTGATCCTCGCTATATATGAATTGAAGTCAGCCGTTTTTTTGCAGCACTTTATGTTTGCCTTGTAAACTCAAAACTGAAATCGTTACATGACTGCGCATCATTATTACTATCGTGATAAGCTTCATCATCACTATCAACTATCATAATGATTTATCACAAATATTGGTAATAATTCATCACCATCACCATAATATTTAGGATAATACATCAGGATAATTATGATAATATAATTATCATACCTTGTTGTGTGTAAGTTCGAATTGTTTTGTATCAGGGGGTAAAGTTGGTGTCTTTGAAGCGGCGTTCAGGAAAAGCACACTTCTGGCTCCTCGGTTTCGTGGACTGTGTTGTGGAATGGAGTTTTCTGATAAAGGGTCGTCGGGATGATAGGCGTAAATTACTTTTGTTGTTCCTGGCTGCAAGGTTAATTGGATTATCACCATCATGGACAACAAAATTGTTCCCGGGAAGGTAAGGATCCGATTCTCGGATAAGGACTTTAAACAACGTGTCGCCCGATGTGAAAGAATCGGGAATCCGGAATCCAGCAAATGCGAGGCATCGGAATCCGGAATCCAGAACCCACGGATATTGGTGGAATCAAGGATCCATTTCGGTAGAAGCAGGAATCTGGAATCTGGAATCCGGAATCCACGACTAGAGATCCGGGATCCACTATTCGTTATCCGGAATCAACTGGCTACGATCTCGAATCCGAGAGCCATCTGGATTCCTTTACATAGGGCGAAACGTGGTATGTTGATTAAGCAACCCGCGCATTGTTTACGAATGGTGGGGAATGGAATTCCCAGTGCTGAGGTCTATCTCTGCCAGCGTGTGGTCGACCTGGCTCGATTGGCTTGAAGGACGTCTGAGCGAATGAGACCACACAAACCAAAATACAGCCAGGAGGCCGGCTAGTTGCGGGTTGCTGGATCTTTCACTTAGACACTTGACACAGGAAGGAACGCCAAACTCCTACCCTGAGTCGCTGAGTCTTTGTCTCGACTGACTTTAAATCAGCCATTTATGAGCTTCTCATTCAAGGAAAATTCATGTTTTCAAAATTAACAACAAATTACTGAGACCGCAGGGACAGGATGGTTAAAAATAAAAGCGAATGAAAGGCTCCAAGGGAGTCCAAGCATGATTCGGGGAACGGCAGCAGTGTTTCGTCGCATCTCGAAATGGCAATTACTAGATATAAACAAACTGTTCGAGTTATTACTTGAAGGGCAACATCAATTGCAGTTGCTGTATCCTTTCTTTCTCGCATTACTCCGCGAAGAGCCTGTTCCTAAACTATTATGTAACGAGGCCTCTACTTACACACCTCAATTTTATTGTCTTCTCGGTCGCAGGTGTCAAACTTTCTTTTCAATTTCATGATGGTTTTGCCATTCTCCTCCGTCAGTGAAATCAGTTCATAATCTTGCTGAGCATCTTTCTCTGGCAGCATGTGACCGTCAGCATGTCGATCCTGTAGAAAAACACAACATCCATTACTTAGGTTGGTTCAGTATATGACGACCATAATGTGGAAAGGTTCGAGAAATGTCAGCCCGAGTGCTGGCATTTTTTGTCAATTATCACCGGCAGACAGATCGAGTATCGCCGGGTTCAAACTCGTCATAGTTGGTGACGGTTAAAGAAAACAGATATTTTTAAACGACAGTTGAGCCAGAAGTTCATCCAACTTGGCCAAATTAAGTATAGAGGGAGGAAAGGGAGTGACAGGGCTCACTCCCAGAGATTAAAACGCAGTGATAATGGATAGGTAACGCAATTTATATATGACGCAATTTTGGAAGTGCAGAGAGGTGAAGAAGGAGAAGCCTTGTATATTTTTACTTGAACAAACTGAGAAGAGATGATTTGAATGCTAGCCATTTTGGCCATTTTGTGCCAAGGGGTATATAATTCTGTAGTTTTCACTATTTTGGGTTGTGTTTCTCTTTATTCATTGCGAAACATTGGTGATATAAGTGGGACTCAATGCTCTGCCATTGATGGGGCGACCCTGCACGGCTTAACA
>BLFP01001976.1:0-2500 GCA_014634505.1 Montipora efflorescens
TTGTTAAGGACATCCGAATGAGCCATAATCCGTTGAAAAACCTTTTGTTGCAATTTGTTGAGGGTCTGACCCCAATTTGACTGGACTATTAGTGAATTGGCGAGTTAACTATCACACCCAGGAACATGACGAACAACCAGCTGGATGTTAAACAAGGCAAGGAGCTGCCACAGTTCTCGTAAACATTGCTGCATGAAAAGATTAGGGGAATACTGCGAATTGATGACTGGGACACAGGTAGAATTGTCCGAAAGCAGCTCTACTTTGAGGCCCTCAAGCTTGTGTGACCACAGTTTGATGGCGATGGCAACAGTAAGGAGTTCAAGTTCGTTGATGTGAAGATCTTGAGAGAGAATGAAATCTGGAAATTCGCGGTGGAAAATGCATTGTGGACTGAAAAATGAAAATTTTGGACACTGGACCATGAATACGTGATCGCGCGGTCCATTAACAGCTGCAAATGGGCCAACAGAGAAGGTTGAGAGGAGTCTGGCTGCTGACCCACACCTTGTTTAATTTGTGCCAAGAAACGTTTTGAGTAACTGTGGGATAACTCTATGCCTCGTTCTTTGCTATAGAGTCCTTTGGCTAAACGAGTTCTAACATCCACATAAATTAATTTGTCTCTCAAGATGCAAGAAATGAAATTGACAACCAGTGGTTTAATAATGAAAACATAGGTTACGATATCCATAATAATCAAAATTTTGAATGTGATAAATGGTGTTGAATGCACATCTGTTATCAAACCTCCAAACCACTGACTTTACATGGTCATTACTGTGTTTGCCTTACCTCTTTGCGGAGTGTCCACTTATGTGCAGGTTTGCACGCAAATGCGAAAATTGCGAATTTTGCGAAAAATCGTAGAAGGCAAATCCCCAACTAGGACTTGCGATTTTTTTGATTTTTGCGAAAATTGCAAAAAATCGCTATTTTCGCAAAAATGGTTAAAATCTCGACTCTTATCGGGGACTTGTCTTTTCTAGCTTTTCAGTGTTCTGCGTTAAAATTGCAAACATCGATTTTTGCGAAAATTGCAAATAGTTAGAGAAGACAAGTCCCCGACAAGAGTTGCAATTTTAACAATTTTAGCGAAAATTGCGAATTTTGCGAAAAATCGCAGAACACTGAAAAGAAAGCGAACACAAGACCACAACAAGAGTCGGATTTGTCTGTAGGTCGCAACCCGGAAGAAGCAGGAGCCCATACGACAGTTTGGTATATTACATCTTGGGAATCGAGTGCCAGCAATCAAATGCTGACCGTTTGGTGGTGTGAGAATTCTTGAATTTCACTGCGTGTCAACCAACCAATTCAAAACCACTGAACCTTGAATCTATAGTTTCTCAAAGCCTTTAAGCAGTGTAGCAATCATTCGTAACTGAAAGCAATGGCTTTAAAAATAAGTGGAATAAGCATTCACGATTTACTGAAAGTGTGGTGTGTGGTGTGAATAAATAACACAATTTGCTCTTTCGAGCTTTCCATGTAGTAAAATGCGACAACTTCCAGACATTAAAAGAACAAAGAATAACGCACAAATAGACCAAATACGTATCCTTAACGAAACTGCAATGGCATTATTTACAGAAAGTGAATTTCAAAGCACACAAAGAAACTAAATTGTCTTCCCTTATCCAAAACTCGAAAGAAATGAACATGCATCCAATGTAATGCGTGAGTAAACACTACCTCATTTGAATAATGATCGAACAGTGACAGTAACGCAACACCATCCGACTACTTGTCCATCAAACAAAACATGGTGCAGTATCAACTTTATGTGTTCGAAAACGAAGAGATCATAGCTAGGGTTAAAACGTTTTTAAAGGAAGAATCTGGGTGCTCTTACAGAAGGAAAGAAAGTCCCAAAGTTGCCACCATCTTTCTGATGAAGCTGTGCTTTCAAATGTAAACAAATGCCTGGAATTGTGATATGGAGAACTCTAACTCTTTGTGCTGGCAAATATTCAAGGGCGAGATTTCTGAATACCCGGCCCACAAAATATCTAACTTGAAAAACTGCTCCCGCAGTGCAGCATTCGAGTTGCAATGCTGCTTCCGCAGTCCTGTAGTCACCAAAATGAATAACAACTCCGTTGCTTAATCGAGCGCATTGATGCCTTGTTTGTTACCACGACAACAACAACAAAACAAAATACATTACTTGTACCCTTTCTTTAATTTTGTGAATCATATGATAGCAAACACTTTTTCAAACACCCAAGGTATTCTACTAGCACGCTACAAATGGATATACCCGAGCCGAAACAAGTGTGCTACGCATGAATATACCTCGTTCTTTAATCCACGAGTCGAAACAAGCCCGCTACACATGAATATATCTCGTGAGTTAGCTTTCATAAATATGAATTTACCTCATGAGTTAGCTTTCATTTTGCGGTTCGGTTAATGAGCTGTCCTACATAATTACGCTTTTAGTGACAGTGTCAATTCTCAGGACTCGTGTGCGACTTTTTTGAAAACATCGTATCCA
>BLFP01001976.1:17500-20449 GCA_014634505.1 Montipora efflorescens
ATTGTTCACCATATTTGCTTTGGAAAGCAAAAAAAACCCGTTTTTTTCACCTGCCCCAAAATACAATAAAGTTTATTTTAATAACATTAAACCATTCCCTGAAATTATTCCAAAGCAAATGCGACTATTATTTCATCATGGCAGCAACATTCTTAATGCTTACAAGAAAAGTCTTTATGCTAACACAACCAAAACTGTTGGAGAAAGTAGTTAGATGCTCTATTCTCCAGTGGAACTTTGTGATGGATATAAAAAAAGTTGCATGCATGTAATAGTTACATAATACTGAGTTATTAAGATAAAATTAGGCAAGATACATAATCACGGTATCTCTTCAATTTTTTATGTGGAACTAAGGCCAGGAGGAACTCCTGGAAAAACTGGAACAGGTATTTCTGGTTTGGCTGTAAGCAAAATAAATGTAAAATAAATTCCCTTAAAATAGGATACAGTGACGTCTCCATAAAGATTTTGTGGTCTATAATTACCACAAAAAACTGAATATCCACATCATCCACCCTGGCAAAAAGCCAAGGTTGGGCATTGTGACTTCTGGCATATTCCTCTGGGTCATCTTCTTCCTGTAAGAGAACAAGAAAAAAGAATAATGACGATGGAAATCAGGGATTGGGTGCCATTAGCTGTTAGGTCATTTCAAAAAACAAGTAGCGATTTCTGAATTCAAGCATACTGTTTACCTAAACAGTCTGCTTGAATTCAGAATGCCAGAAATGCCAGAAAGCCGGGGCAAGTGAGGGTGTTCTAATCACTATAACGGAGTTGGGAAATACTGAAGGACATAAAATTGGCTTCACATGATCTGAGCTTAATTCAATATCGGTGGGGTATGCACATTTGTGATTACCAACAACAACAACAACAAAAAGACACTCAACTGGTTTTATAAAATGGTATGCATGGCATCCCACGTAATGAAGGACGTCCAAGAAACTTTAGGTAAGTAAATAAAGTTTTTTGTGAATCATAACCGTTAGGGTTTGGTTTATGTTGAGGCTATCACAGAAGTAAGCAGTGATTTCAAAATGGTTGGATTATGGTTTACATGTATTTTATTTCTCTACTTGCACTCACATAGAGGTCCTTGGTCCACGACTTCCGCTGCTTATGACCCAAGAGAACTTAAATCTTGCAAAGCAGATAAAGAAAACCGTAGATAGGTGGAAAAGGTCCTTGCTTTTACTGCATATATTCAAAATCTTCTTTATACATGTTTACGTACGGGTTAACTTCTCTTGTATGTCTAAAATACAGTATACGGTCTTGCGTAGGGAGACCGTCAACTGAAAATAAATATACCATATTAGATGGTTTGGTGTGTAGTATCGCTAAGTATTTTTGCGAGTTTTGCTGTATTTTGATGAGCCCGCTATTTATTATCCATTTGTTTTAGCAAATGAATTGTAAACAATCGAGAACTCGTGACTGATCACAGGACAATGTCAGCATCTAAACTAGTCCAGGGTTCATGCCACTCCTTGAAGTCCTTGAAAACCCCTGGAATTTAATATTGGACTTCAAGGGCACTTGAAACGCCCTTGAAAAAAGGGACTTTGTGGAAAACTGCTTGAATTTTTGCTTGGGTGAAAATTGTCCAGGTTGCATCATGCTAACATAAAGAGAAATTTCAAAAATTGAGCCGAAAATTGACTATTATATATAATTGGGGATACATTAAAATCTATGGCGTTATATCCCCACCAAAATTCAAGGTTTGCTTTCATTGTTTAACCTTGTTCTTCACCATGTGACGTCTGAGTTTCATAATTGCACATTGCTGTTCACCATGCGACATTTGAGTTTTATAATTCAACATTGCTGCTTGTGATGCGACATTGGATTTTCACAATGTGACAGCAGAGTTCTAACATTCAACATTCAAGTTTTAACATTCAAGTCTCAACATTCAACATTCAAGTGTTAAATTGAACTTCACGGATCAATGGTTGACCTTTTGAAACGAATCCCCCTAAGAGCGCTGGGCGCAAGGAGTGACGCAAGCAAGACGGTAACAGACAAAAATGGCGGCTAGCGGATATTTTCATGCTTATCATATAGTTCAGGAGGCAATCACAAGGTTTGAAAACCTACATGATCCATTTGAAATTGATGGGTTAATCATGAGATTGGATTATCTCAATCGCTTTCTTGTAAACCTTGATAATGACATTAATAATGATAACTTTATTTTTTCCAATTGGTAGATAAATTTAACTATTTAAACTGTCTAAAATAGATTGGGCAAAATAATTAATATACAATTGATAATATTTATAAATACTATAAAATATAGAACTAGAGATAAATAATCAAAATATTGATAAAATTATAATATTATATACATTAGGATTGTAGAACAGTTTGTTTATAGCTTTCCTGTTAGTTCATAATTAAAGTGTCTGGCTTTGATTATAAATGAATTTGCCGCTCTTTTGGTACGGGCTGGTGGAACTGCTACTATACCCTTAGCCTGAGATCGTGTGCTGTACTGGTTTTGATAGTGCTGCGGGAACAGATGGTTAAGTTTATGTTCATTGCTTTTCATTTGTTTGAAGTAAGACATGGAAATAGATATGAAGTCGCTGTTCAATAGTTGGTATATTGGCCATCTTTAAAGCATCAGCATATTTAAGGTACGGGAAAATGATTCTTAGTACACGTCTCTGTATTGCTTCTAGCTGAGCAATGAGATTAATTCCCAAACGGATGGAATTATCAGCTTGATCAGGGACTCTATTAACGAAGAAGTAATGCAAGATACACAATCAAGATTTCTCTATCTGGATATCTTCGAGTTTGCTCCTAAAGTTGGAAATGAGCGACGAGGGCGACCCTCATGCGAAATCTAGGAAAAAAAATTGTCTTTCCTGCTGGAGGAAGGATTTACAACCTTTATTAAGGGGTGTGTCAATCACTTTTGTGCCAAGAAGA
>BLFP01001976.1:29632-34632 GCA_014634505.1 Montipora efflorescens
TAAAGGTTTTTACAATGACTGCAAAAATTCTCGCGCGCTCATTGGCTAATTTTTATTGTCAATAAGCGGACAGACACATAAATTTATAATTTATGCGATAATGACGCGATATTGCTCGTGTCAGATGGAAGTTTCTCGCATTTTTGTCTGGCTTTCTTCTCGTGTTTTGACTTAATTTTGACCCCTCTGCCTCTTTGTTATAGCAAAACCAAATTGATGTCAGTTTTTCATGCGTCTGTCCTGTTATTGATCATGAATTTCGTCATAACATTGTCAAAATAGTCTGCGGATCCACTCGGCTATCGCCTCGTGGATCCACAGCTACTTTGACAATGTTATGACGCAATTCATGATCAATAACAGGACGGACGCATGAAAAACTGACATCAATTTGTTAAATAGTGTTTTTCACGTGACGTCACGGCGGCCATATCCGTGTTCCTAAACAATGGAACGGTGAACATGATGGTGTTCCTTCTAATCCTCCTGGAAGCTAAGTGAGCTCTTTTATCAAGCAAACGTTTTCTTCGGTTTTGGTGGAAAAACAAGATTGCTGATCACGTGAGTAAAAACACTCTGAAGGGACAAAGGATATCAAAACTATTCAGCCTGACTCAGTCAGTGTTACCGTACAGTAGTTTCATGAAAAACGTTCTGGTGTGGGCTGCATGGCGTTTTCTGGCATCAGACTGGAGGAACATACCCAGTGCTTGGCGGATGTTTCCTTGATTTCCTTCTCTAACGAACAGGAAACTAACTCTCTTCACGGATCTCCTTGATGTACTGTCACGCATGCGCAACGTGACGTCAATGCAACGTCACTTCCACCATTCCGCCATTGGGCAGGCGTTAAAATTCAAACTGGTTTAGGGCACACCTTCAACCAAGAGGCATTGCGTGCCGCAGATCAATTTTCATACATGAAAATCCAGCCAAAGCGGAAATTCATCCAATCAGATCGCTACGATAAGCAGTGTAAATTTCCATAACAAAAACAAACGAGAGTTGAATTATTCTTACAAAGTCCAGGACGACATCGAGGTTTCATTTTCTTCTTGCTAAAAAGGGAAATCAAGGAACTTGTGGCAAACAGAGTAAAAGGAGCACCACGGTTATTTAAACCGGCAAACAGCAGGCTGAAAAATCAAAGTTCTCTTAGTCTAACTGGTCTGATCGTTTTGAAATGTTGCTCGATGACAAAAACTAACAGGCAAGCAATCAGCTAGACCAAAACAAGTTTCTTTGATTTTTCGCAAAAACCCAAATCTCAGCGTGACTCTTGCGCTTGCTGTATTGAAACGTGTAGTAAATTTCTCTAATAGCTTGCAATGCAGGTGCAAACGAACATGTTTTTGAAATAGCATCGGTCTCGGGTTACTCCTGTTTTCACCAGCGTCGGGGCGAGGAATTGTGGCCAACGAACAGGGGGTTTCACAAGCGTGAATTCCTGCGTGACTCATCTCTAGTATCTCAAAGATGGGTGCCCTGTGTCTTGCTATTAAAGGACTTACCCGTGCCATGTTAGATAAGATAGTTCCAAAATAGTCATGCTGAATTCCAAAAATATTGCAAACAAAACCGCTGATACTTCCTTGGGCTAAGAGAAAAAAACTGCAATTAGCGTGGTCTAATTTTCATTTAACGTCTAGCTTTCGAGTGAATTTATTCAGTGATGAGTGCATATTAAAATTAAGAAAAAGGATTTGGTGTGCAGAAGTTCTGAGCATGCAAATAATCTCTCACATGCAAGCGACAAAGAAACGTACACAAGAGAAAGCCCGAGTGGATCCCCAACAAAACCAAAAGAGACTATTCATGGGTCGTCCAGACGTAACTGATTAAAGTGTAATGTGAAATGCTACGTTTCTACAACATATGAACCATGCGACAGAGAAAAACCCCGACCATGGGTTGTGCATGACGTTTTGACGGACCTCCCACTGCTAA
Source organism: Montipora efflorescens (assembly GCA_014634505.1). NCBI lineage: Eukaryota > Metazoa > Cnidaria > Anthozoa > Scleractinia > Acroporidae > Montipora > Montipora efflorescens. Next base: position 31,580 of record BLFP01001976.1, read on the forward strand.
TTTGAGTAGTAAACAAGACGCCTAGTGGCTTTTACGTGGGATGCTTTTTGTGCAAAATGTAAAGGATGGTTTCAAATGTCACTGATCCTTGAAGCCCACTGAGACTCACAAGGGATGTGGTAAAAATTGTAAGGTTAGGGTCAAGTGACGAGAGTCGAACATTTCCCCTGCGACTTCAAGCGTTATCATGAATCAATCTTATTTCTATGTACTCACATTCAATAAAAGCAATTTTCATGACAGTTATTTATGGTTGGATCCGGGAATGAAGGTAAGGTGCAATAATATTCTCGCGTTCATCGCTGTTCTATCGCGTTTGATCGACAAAATCTATTTTAAAGCGTCTTAGGTTGCTAGCTCTTTAAGCTGAAGATCACTTGTGGGATACCTTCTTCTGCGCATTCAGTCTGAGAAAGCAATAATTCGAAGAAGGGAAGTAGTGTGTTTGTTAGGGAGTCTTTGCGAGCTTTTCCGATTACCTTCCGCGCGAAAATAAAAAGAGACATGCAAGTCGTAACGTCCGACATGACAGAATCAGGGCAAGCGCTTCGTGACAGGTACGTGGCTAATTCACATATCTAACTATGATTAATACGACACTCTTAAAAATGTCTGCCAAAGGCATCCCGCGTAAAACGCCGTGTTCACCACTTACAAACACTGTCATCCCTTTTTGTTTTTTAATATTCAAATGTACCAACCACTGAACAAAACAAGTCATGGTCTCAACAGCCAAAAAACCTCCGGTTGGTACTGTAATAATAATGGGTGACATAAGGACACTTCTACTGGTATCAAGTATCACATTTAGTGTAAAAGAGACTCCTGAAGTAAAATTTGTGAAAAAGATGGGGGTGGAGTAAGAGGGACACTTGCGCTGAATGCTTCTGTGCGAACTACCCATGAATCCCATGTAGCTCTCTTGGAAGTTGGTGGAGCAAATAAATTAGTTCATGGAGTACGTCATGGGAGGTACTGGGCCACTCTTTATATTTAGCCTCCGCACTTCGATTCTTTTTGAGTATGCCCAGCTTAGCATCGCTAAATAAGTGTACACAAATGGAATGAAGAAATATCAACTCAAGTCTTACTAGTATTGCTTTTGTCTGCCGGATTGAATATGTCACCACTGTTACCATGGTTTATTAGGTGCCAAACGCCTCTGCACACATCGTTAACATGGACTGTGCTCATCTTTAGATCCTTTGTCCAAAGTAGCTAACAAACTTAATACTAAGTTTAGCACGGTGCAATCATTAGTTTTATAAACTACCGAAAAGAGGACAGCTTGCAAATCTTAAAATTTCCTAGCCTCCCACGCTGACGTTCTTAGGGCCTCGTCACGCGTTCCTCTCCCACTGACGTCTGCTGAAAAAAAAAACATTTTCCTTCGTAAATTACCGACCAATCAGGGGCCGTTTTCCAGTTTTGGGTAAACTCGTCTCTTGTATGGCATTCCTTCGCAGCATATGCCGGGCTATGCACAACACAATTAGGCAATGCTGATTGGTTTCTTTAAATAGTGGGCAAACAGCGGTTGCACAGAAGTGGTTTTTCGTTTCAGCAGACGTTAGTGGGGGAGGAACACGTGACGAACCCTAACAACGTCTGCGTGGGAGGCTAAAAATTTCCAACCTTTACTTGGATGTCATTTGAAACGCAGTGTTAAATTCAACAACCTTTGTACTGCAAATGAAGCAGGAACTATGGTGATGAATGAAACAGAAAACATTTTTTTTTCCAAACGAGTTGATAAGGGCTACACTTGAAAGTCATTTTTTCAGTGAGAAAACCACTTGAAAAATGCTTAAGATAGGTATAATTCCAAGAATACGATTATCTCAAAATATTTAGGGGAAAGTGTGAATAAACTTGTGGCCCTCAGAATTCAGACCAGACAACAACACCGGGCACTTCCTGCCCTGCTCGTGTGATCTTTAACGTCCTGCACAGAGTTTATAAACATGTGTTGTGACACGGGGCCTACGGTTTATAGTCCTAATAATAATAATAATAATAATAATAATAATAATAATAATAATAATAATGTGAGTGATAAACCTGTTTATCAAGATTAAATATATATTACGGAAATGCCAGTCAGGCTCGTGTACATATTTCGGCAAATTGAGTGTCACTTCGTTACCACGATTCTAGCGAGCTAGCACGTGCAGCAGTATCATTGTAAAATTTTCGTTAAAAAATGTCGACTTTTGACTTTAAATCTTGGTGCGAAGCTTACCAACTGAAAGAAGCTACCATTGAGGTACTGACAAAAGAGGATCTTGATAGCGAGGAGGCCTTGAAACTCCTCACTTCCAACGATTCAGAAAACCTGGGTCTAAGCGTGGGCCAGAAGCGTATTTTTGAAGCGGCTTTGAGAAAGTTAAAGTAGACAGGTGCGAAAGAAACGACGAGCGACGAAAGCACTCCAGTCACGACCAAAACCCTAACGAAAGATGGCGGTCTTGAAGAAATCCTGAAGAAGATTAAAGGAGCAGGCACACGTGAGGACTCGCTTTTGGCCCTCGGAACGACCGACTTCAGCGGATCAGGCAAGTCGCCAGCGACGCTAACTTTGACCACTCTCTCACGACTGGACAATGACCCACACGTGTTTCTGGGCCGTCAGCAAAAGGCAGGCACTGAACAAGGGGAGAAACTTTTGTTAATACCAGACTTTGTTAACCTGGGAACATATGACATTAGCAAAGAAGAACAATAAATTGGAAACAATGCAAGCGGTGTAAGATTGTTCTCCGTGCGGCAAAAGGGAAGCCAAAGTTGGAACAAATTACCCTGTCAATGTGGGTTGCCGCAAACTCGTGAATTGTGTACGAGCTCCTCAAAAAGGGGAAGCTGTCGGCGACCACTTCCGACATTGCCGATTACTTGGCATACACAGTGAAATTCGCTGAGCTCCTCGAGTCTCATACTCTTGCTTCGGTGGTTGCCTACGATAACGAATATCGTAAGTTACAGTGTGAGTATGGTTTCAGATGGGGAAGCGACTCTCAGCATCTGCAAACAAGATTTCTAATTCGGCGGCGGCC
>BLFP01001976.1:39632-47480 GCA_014634505.1 Montipora efflorescens
TCCGTTCGGCTCCATCATCATGAGTAATAATAATAATAATAATAATAATAATAATAATAATAATAATAATAATAATAATAATAATAATAATAATAATGATGATAATGATAACAAAAAGTGCGCTGCTAATTGGGGAGAATACAAATTAACTGAAATCAGAACAAATCAAATCAAAATCAAAATTAAATTAAATTAAATGCGAGTCTTAACCGTTTGCGGATGTAATTACAAAGGCAGCACTTTCTCCTAAGTTGTTTAAAGACCCTGAGTGTGGGTACGGTCAGAGTTGAACTCACTACCACCCGCGTGGTAGTCCGATGCTCAACTAACTAAGCCAACCGGTCGGCGGTCTGTGCAAAAGGGCGCGGCAACTTACAGTCTACTTGTCGCGAAATCAACTTGTTTGAGGTTTTTTAATACCAAGCGGATGTGACTTTTGTACCTACACATAATTTAATACGCGCAGTTAATCTAGTTATCTCCTGAGTACAACAGTACGTTCTTCATTTTCCTATGTATCTCGGTAAACGTTTATTCACTTGTTACTATGTTTGGAAGCAATCCCTAGACACAGAAAACAGTGGTAAAATGAAGTTTAACAAATACTGGTGGCTCAAAAGATAGAAGCTTATCAGGTATCTGCTGTTTTTGCCCACCCACACGTAGTTAATGACGTAATGTGAAAACCATCTTCCGTAATTACCCGGATGTAGCGCAGAGGCTGCTTTGAACAATTCGGCCATAGTAGTGTCTGTAACGCGGTTGACCATAGCGAGTTGTAAGACGGGTGCATTGCACGAAGGCTATGTTACTTCTTTCCATATGTCAGATTGCCGTCCTTGGACAATAGGCACCTGGATTTGGGTTTGGGATCCATTTTTTTTTTCCCAGGCCCATCGTCCAAGGACATTCTGAGATATGGAAACAAGCAACCCATCCTCTACCTCTGAAATGACGATTATTGACAATTCGTAAGTTTCTCTAAATTGACTATTATCGTCATTTTAGGACGCTTAGCGCTTGATGAGAATTATGGGAAATGAATATCTATTTTTTAAATCCGAACCCCAATGCCTAAACTCGCTGGACACGAGTCTGGGAATGTTCGATTAATAACCCTTTCACTTAACCACTATAATTTTTTAAATTTGTCGATATATTTTTTTCCAAATGCCGCTGTAAACGTGTTCTATCACCGGCTAAGAAACAAGTTTAAACAGGAGAAAATGTCGGTTACCAAACCTCAAGGGAAAGCTAACCATTTTAAAATCAACTACTAGACTTAACCGCTATTATAAATAATCGGTGCAATGGTCAGCCAGTTGAGGTTTAGTAGAAACAGTTCCTTCACAATGGGTACTCTGGGTTCAGATCACGTCCAAGGATGCAACTTTTACTTTTTTGTGTTTTCATCTGTTACCACAAGTCTCGGGACAGAGTAATCTAAATTCATGATAACAGTAAATCCAGGGAAAATTAGGAATTGCCAATACTCGTCGTTTCAGAGGTAGAGTGTATGTTGAAACAAGTCACTACTTTGAAACGAGACTCGTCTTCCTGAGGGATTGGGAAAAGTTATACCCAGTCTCTTCAATCTTTGACCCGTTAATGCACAAGTGGTCGTCGTACAAGAAACGTATTCCCCGAAGGAACGCGTGACGAAGCCCTAAGAATGTCCGCGTGGGAGGCTATAAGGAGCGTGGTGTGAATGCCGTCTGTCTGGTTGTATGCCTCTGAAAACGGTGAAAGGTGTTTTTCATTTGAACCTTCTACACTGTACTAGCCACTGAAACAGAGTCGACGTTCAGAAAAAGAGAAATGCAAATTCTTTTCCTGAACCTCGTCTCTTTGTCTCTTATTCTTAATCAGTTCCAAATTAGCTTATTTATCATAGGAAGCGTTTCATTGTTCGGCTCACAAAATTCGGTCTGGAACCTACCCTCTCATGCAGGGGTTTTCGGTTGTTAGCCGTGGTCATTTGACCAATCGTAACCAGGGCTCTATCTTGAAGGAGCTCGAGAGATAGAAACCGGGGGAAGCAGTTAACTGAGTATGAGGAGGACGTCCTAGCCAGAACAGCTTAAAGAAAGTGCAACAACTCAAGCAATCGTTTGACAGGCTCACGCATCGTTACCTCAGCGTATTCTTCATTTTCCATGCCTTAGCCTGTACTTACTCCACCCTTGTGTGTGCATTGTGAAACAAACACACTGACCGAGATTTGACCACAACTGTTTACAATATAAAGAATGCCTTGTCAAGTGCAATAGCTCTTTGCTAAGTTGTGTTGTAACAACTGGTGTAGCTTGTTAAGCGTCACGCTCCGGCCACACAGATCTTACATCTTGCTGCAGGAAAGAGAAGAAGAATGGAAATTGCAAACTTTTGCTGCAGGAAAGAGAAGAAGAATGGAAATTGCAAAGTCCAACGTAGAGTTTAATGTGCAACTTACGATCACAGTTCTTGAATACGTCATTATCGGAAAAGCCCAAAAGTTACAGTAGTATTACCAGCAATCTTTACATAAGGTACAGATCAGTGTTCTTAGTCATTCCGAAGGCGTTCGCTTACATCGCCGCCCTGAGTTCGAACGCCAACACAATAGTTAAAGAGCTACTTTTTGAAACGGTCTTTTTCTCCTCTCCCCCCCCCCCCCCCTCCAAAAAATTGGCAGACACATTTATCCGATCAATTCCTCGTTTGTGCTAATCCTGGTTTCGTTTACGTTGCCGTATTGTTATCTTCCTGCTTGCGTTTATGAATAACGGTTCACTGATCACGGTCAGGTAAACTGGCCACATTCGCTCAAAAGCCATTGCGTACCATGACTGAATTTCGTGAAACACGAAATTACACACACAGCTGACATGTTGTTTTCCGCGTGATTTCGCCTGAGTGCATTCAGCCAATTAGATCACGCATTTGGCCAAGCCGTCATTTGAAACAAAAACAAACGACCGCAATCACTATTGGGCGAATGCGGGCCTTTAAGTTGTTCTGATTTCAACTATAGTCTTACGTTGGCTTTTTTTTTTTTCATTTAATTAATCAGCGTAAGCATATAATAATGAAGCAAAGTGGTTCATAATTTCTTCCCTGATAAGAAGAAATGGAAAAATTATTATTGAAGTGGAGTTTCGTCAATTAAGAAGGCCTAATCGTCACTGGCAACGCAAGTTTCGACACAGACAAAATAAGCCCAGGCGCATATATTTGTTGTGAATTAGTGTCTTTTGGTGGACTGGGTACTAATGATGAAGACATGCAGTACTGAGTTTGCGTGCGTTGCTTATGGGTTTGCTTGCATCGCTAGTGACGACCGAGCTTTAAGTTGGTCTGTTAAAACGGACCAACTATTTGCCTCTTCCTTCAACCTACATTAGCAATGATCAACATCATCAATCTATAATCACCACGGATAGATTTTATCATCGCCTATCGGTATCTCTCTGAGTGCACCTCTAGTGGTTTATTCGCGTCAAGGGTGAGAATTCATCATTCAGATTTAGGTCATTATTGGCTGCTCATTCCTCGCTCCTTCACAAGGAGGGCCAGTTAACACGAACAGCGCAAGCTTTAGCACCAGTCAACAACATCCAACAACGCAATTTTGTTGCGTTGATGCTTCGGCGGCTGACGCCATAAGGTGGCCGCCGTCCGCACAGATTGATTGAAGAAATTACGGTTCTATCGTATCAAACGACTTTATAAAAGTGTAACGTTGCCATGCTCTGACATGAACTCGAGTAGTCAGCTAGCAAGACTCTCTTTCAGTGGTTCAGTTTACTCTTATCAACTCGTTCGGAATATAATCAGATTTGCCTGTTTCACTCCCTTACGAAAGCGTCACCACAGTTTCTTTAGACCCCGTTCATTCGCACTGAATGAATGAGCGCCTTCCTGTACATCTTTCAAGTAAAATCACTCGAGGTGCACTCACAGTTGTGGTCATCTTCTAATATTTATGCGCTTATGCCATGCCCTACAAACTAGTCTTTTACCAAATAAAAGTCTGCGTGAAGCAATAGCCAACCAATTTGAATTACCGGTCGCTTTCGTCTAGTTATCACTATTTCTTCTTCTTCAGTTTCACCTCAACACTGAAGCCATTCTTAAGATTTAAAAATTGAACCAATTTGCTTTTACGGGATTTATTATCTTGAACCCACACGTTGGGTTTGTAGCAATCCGGATCTCCATGGGTTTCGGCATAGACGACACCCTTTTCCACCTCATCTCGCAATTTGACCTCTACTTTTCTCTCCTCACTTGCTGAATGATATCTTTCTTCTTGCTGCGCATCATTGGAATTTCTCATGTTCTTCTTCTTTGTTTGGAGATTCAAGCCCGGAATACTTATGCTGAGATAAATGTAGTCAGTCGTGCTTTCAACCATGATGAGAAGATATTTACTGTTAACTTCCTCAATTGGACCACCGGCTGGAAGGGTAAACTTTTCCCTGAAAAGAACGTAGCCAGTCACACTATGGGTGAGGCTCGTCCATGATCTTGGCGACTTGAGAAACTTGACGACATGGCCTTGGCGGTTGTTTAACAAAACTTCGTAGACTTTACTTCCAGCGGTATCTTGAGCCGTTGCTAGGTCTGTTAATGTCGAATGGTATGTTGATGTTGGTATCAAAACAGCAAATTCGTACTTGCCGTTGTTTGGGGAACTGGTGTGATCGAACCAAGCCGTGCCATAGTGGCCCGTGGTATTGGTTTCGCCATCTTCGGTCTTGGAGTTCTGTTCTTTCACGTGGACTCTTAACATCGACTTGCTCGAACTTGGAATGTAGTAAAAATTCCCCTTTGTGTCTGTGAGCGTTGTGTAACTATTACTAGATGACGGTGCAGAGTTACCGCTGAGGGTGTCGGAGTAGGTTTTGTCGACTCCGTTTACCTTGATTTTCGATGAGGGGTCTCCGCTGAACAGTTTATCTTGGAAAAGAGTGGTTTGGACTATTTTGTTTTTTGTGTTTGTTGCCGTGATGTGAGTTCCTAGGCTCACGATCAAGTTTTCAAAAAAGAAAAATGATTTTTTGAACTGAAACGTGATCTTACCACGCCAATCTGTTGAATCAAACTTATAATCAGGCTGATGGAAATCCATGCCGAAAATTCCGTTTTCTAAAGGATATGTTCCTTTAAACGTCAGGCCCCCAGCTAGCTCCCGTTTGTTGTAAAACCTGGCTTCCCCTATGTTTAAGTCATCAATATTTGAGTCTCCAAGGGCTATAGTTGTGGTTCCAGGAACTTTAGCCCAGTTCCATCCGTTTTCAACGTCGTGAACTTTTAGAATCGCTTCGCTGTTTGCAATCAGGAGTGCTCCATGACTAGCAAACATTCCGTATACATTTTCCTTGTTTGGTGCATTTTCGAAGTCCCAGAGAAATTTGGTAAACCCTTTAGCTGTTGCTACCCAATCTTTACGACGATGTATCGATAAACCCGCGTAGTTCTTGGACCAGTGACCTTCGGGAGAGGGCTCCGCAGAAATGCTTTTTGACGCAGAGGTGGTTTGCACCTTGAATATAAGGATAACATATTAGATTCTAAGCCATGAATACCAAATTCTCATTAGAAATATGTGTTTGAATGGCCTTAGATTAAAAAAAAATAAAAAAACTTTGCACTGAGTACAGAAAATTGAGTCCCCAATGAGGTTGTCTTTTTTAGACCTATTTTAGAGTTGGTTAGAAAATCAGATACCTTCTAACAAGAGTCCTGGAAAATAATCATACAATTTTTGACACCAAAGTTCATGGTTGTGTTATTCATTTGAGTTATTGCGTCTACCGAAGGATAGAAAGGGTGCACAAGGACTGGGCAATTCCTCCTTATGTCATGCAGGACACTGTATCTAAAAATGCATTAAAACTGGCCAAGCGTTGGAAGCAGCCACTTTTCCCGGGTTACTTTTGTTTTCTGATGAATAAATGAATGAATGAATTAATTAATTAATTAATTAATTAATTAATTAATTAGTTAATGTTTATTTGCCACACAATAATATTGCAAAGACAATCAACAACAAGAGTAAAGTCATTAATATAAAAAAAAAGGATAGATGTAAGAATAGTTGTGGCGAGGAGACCCCAAGAAACCACCGGGCTTATAAGAGGGGCCCCCTCATATGCCTATCATTAATCTAAAGAATCTTAAGCAATGCTTGTTCGATATAACTAACGCAGTTTCTTTTAAAAGAAAACCCTAACATATTTTTCTTAAAGTTCAGATAGCTTGATCCAGGAAGAGAGTTCCAGATTTTTGGACCTTGATAAAGAATTGTAAATTGTTTGATGTTAGTGCAACAAAAATGTGGCCGATAATTGTTGGCTATTCTACTACCGTAGTTGTGCACTTGGCGGCTTGTTTCAAATAAATTCAAAAACATCGAAGGCAATAACTGATTGTGATAATACAACATGAACTTAGAAATTTGAAATGAATTTATTTGAAAAATGTCCATGATGCCTAGTTTTCCAAATAAAGGAGCAGTATGCGCTCGGTAATTTGAATTTGTTATTGCTTGCAGAGCACGCTTTTGCAAGTAGAATATTCTATATTTAAGGTGGCTTCATATAGTTTCCTGACCGCGCGCAACCTGGATAGGATGGAGCGAAAGAGATGCATGAAGATCAATCGATAACGTCTAGTGTTTGAACAATGGAACTCGACCAAAAGCAAAAAGCGAACCTCATTGTTCAAGTCATTGGTGGATATCACCATGTGCCGCGTAAACACTATTCAGACCATACATACATTCTCATAATGGTGTCATTTTTTTTTCATTCTTTTTTCACCTTATTTCCTTTAAATCCTCTTGTTACAGGGGCTTTTAATTGACAAAGATGGTTATTTTTTTGAGGAAGGGCACCTATTGTCCTGCACTTCAATTATCCCTTGGGTGCATGTGGTGATCTATCTCCAATGAAACCACCCATTCAAACAAAGGGAACCTTGCTGCCACAACCTGCGGCTGCATAGTTAACAACTCGAAAAGATCTGTGATATCTAAGCTTCACAGCTTATAAGGAAAGGGCTGGCGAATTAGACAAAGTCTCCAAATATACACCATCATAGTAGATTTCAGTTATCATTTTACCGCCAGAACTATACAGAAGACAATTGTTTCAAGTGACCAAATGAGGCGTTTTTTCTGATCTTGCCTCCCCGGTGCTGTTTTTGGCAATGACTATCACAGTTAAATGTAAAGACTGGTCAAATTGAAAACGACTTGAAACCCGGTTACCTATCACCACAAAATGATTTTAGTTTGTGTCTCGACGAACAAGATGTCCAGTGCACCGCATTGTTCTGGTTGAAACAATTGTGATCTTTAGAATGATTGCTGATTACTGTGGACAATGACCAGTTAAAAAAATCTCCACTTACTTTCTTCATTATGTCTAAAGCTCCCAGAGTGTTAAAATAGTACTTGCTTTTTTTAATTCTCCCTCCTTTCAAATATTCTATCATGTCTGGGTCACTCTCAGTAGTATAGGGGGAATGACTAGGCGAAATTATTCAAAATGGCGGCCAGTGGGAAATTCTACCCAAACCGGTTTTTGGATTAGGGTTTATAATGAGATGCATACCACGTAGGTGTACGAGGGTATATTCAAAATGGCGGCAGGGGGTTTGAATGAACTCCACGTCATATAGTTGGTTTGAATTGTGTTATATATTTTTTCTTTTATTTGGAGTGAAGTGTAGTGTGTTCTGGTGGTACTGTTCCGCCCAACCAGCCGGATAGTACCGCGCTTATATAGGGAAAGAATAATGGAGTAGCTAAGAACCAATGAGACGGCACTGACGTCACAGTCAAACAAGTTGAAACAAGTT
>BLFP01001976.1:78016-88016 GCA_014634505.1 Montipora efflorescens
TTGTTTTTAGAAGCATACCAAGAAATGGCACCCGCGATCCCGACACCTGCGAGTAGTGCACATGCTGCAACGACCGCACCCGCTCCAAGATCATTACTTTCACTCTCTGATTCAGTAGTATGTCTTGGAGAGCGTTGTAGCTGTAGTGGGGCACTTGGAGCAATGTTGACCTTCCTTGGAACAGGCACTGGCTTTGCAGGTTGCTGCTGATAAACGCCTGGGTAGCCGCTGTAGCTTGTTTGTCGAAAAGCACAATACTCAATGATATACTCTGGGTAAAACTGATCTGTGTCAAAAACAACAAAAATACTTGGTGACCATGTATTATCCACACAGCAATCATAAAGGTCGCTGGCGGGATTACTTGGATTCTTCGCAGGGGGTCTACGATAGCTGGACTCGCCCTTGGTATAAGATCCAACAAGAACTTTGGCAACGAACATGAATTGGGAAGAGTTGTCGTCTTGTGAGGCGTACCAGTCGCTATACGAAGAATTCAATGCGAAATAGCTCCCCTCTCCGTATTTGGTCGCGTTCTTTCCGTGCAAACGCCAGTCGAAATTGTGCTTGCAGATAGCTTCAACAGAATTTGGGCTTGTTCCATGAAACAGTTGCTTCTCGTTAATCGATCCATTCCTTGCTGCTGACATGTTTTCTTTCATCCTAAAGAGTAAAGGACAAACGAAAAAACGTTAATTAGGTAATTAATCGATCAGCTAATTTGTTTTCAACGCCTTTCCAGAGATTTCCAGGAAACTGCCACAAACTGTAAGCTCAATTGATCTCGGCTGGAAGTAATCTAGGGCCGTAGAAGGAAAATGGTACAAGAGGCAAGATAAAGTAGCAGTGGGAACGTGAGCCCTTCGTTAGCGCTTCCATTATTTTACGGTGTAAAAGACAATAGGCCACTTCCGAGTTCATGTCTGCCTCCTTTTCAAAGCGAGTCTACGTGCGACGATTTTGTAATGGCTAGTTCTACTTTACATATGAATGAAAACTAATTTTCATAACAAAAACTTCGCACTTAGACTCGCTTTGAAGATGAGGCAGGCTTGAACTCGGAAATGGCCTATTCTCCAGGTCCCTGACTCATGCTGTGAATTCATAAGATAGGATTGTTACTTTGCACCCAGAAACCAAAGCTTAAGAAAAAATATAAAGGTTTAATAAGTTTGTGACTTAAAATCCAATGCTTGCCACGAAGTCCCACCACAAGTGTACGACTGTTGCGGGCTTTCGGTCACGTGTGTCTTCTGTAATTTTCCTTGAACAATTCTAGGTAAAAGCAGAAACCCATAAGGGTTGAAACGTGTAACGCGCGTTCACAGCTTCCGAATATTCAGTGCGAACTGATTGGTTGAATCAGTCAGTGCTAAGTACCATATTTGGAAACCCCTCGCTCTTGTTGTTCCAAATATGGTACTTAGCAAATTGAATATTCAGAAGCTTGTTTCCCAGCACAAAAGGGGCCGTTACACGTTTCAACCCTTATGGGTTTCTGGTAAAAGTTCATGGGATATCTGCACACTTTGTTTTTCAGCAATTTGTCGCCTTAAGTATTGAAATAAAACGATCTGTACAATATTTTTTCTGTCAAAAACTAATTGATTCGTGAAAGCGAATCCGACGCTTTTCTTCTAAGCAAGAAGGTTGTTCTTTATTTATGCGTTCCCAGGCTGGTATTTCGTAACTATATTAATATGGGTTATCAATCCGAGCTCCAACCATTTTAAAGAACACGGGTTTTACATGCAAGTAAAGAAAGCCGCAAAAGCATGCAAAAGCATGCAAAGAAGCCGCACTTTTCCCAAACATTTCTATCCTAAGGTTCTCTTTCGGCTACCTCTGACCAGAACTGAAAATTAAATGCATCTAGTAAACACCTCTCCTGTCTATTGCCCAATTTGCAACAAAAAAAATTGTAAGAGTGTATCCCAAGGATGCTTTTTTAAAAGCAGGAAGTGACTGAAGTTGACGAGTCCACAACCGGCTATAAATCCTCTTTACAAATTAAAGAATAAGATGTGGGGGGAGAGCTGGCATACACCAATACCATTCACTTACTTGATCAAGAGCTATGTTTTTCAACGAAAACAAAAGAAAAAGTTTGCATAATAATAGAGTTCAATTCTCGGAGGAATTAGTCGGGACACCAACATGGCCGCTGTTTCATTGTTTGGGGACGCCAATATGGCGGCCGTGACGTCATGTGAAATCCAAGAATAGTTGTACCAAACTGCTAAAACTACTGCAAAAACCCGGATCCAGAGCCTTGAGAAAGGGAAACGGGAAAATTACCTTTGATATTTCTCCCACATAAAGGGGTTTTGAACACGTTCAATCCTTACGATCTCCACATTTTTTTTGATTGATTTCCTGAACAGATTCTCCACGTCTTTAAATTCATCCGATAAAGAGGACAGTGGAACACGTCTATATTTTGTCGCGTACGGCATTAAAGACCAATGCGCGGGAAGCTGAAAAGTCTTCGTCTTTTTCTGTCGTTGCTGGTTAGCAAGTAACATAGTTTCAGACCTATCAAGAAAGAAAATCAATGACATCTCCTTTCCATCCAAGATACGCTCAAACGAGGACCGTTATGCAAGTAGCAGGAGTTTCCCTGGACCTTTCTCGAAAAATAAAAAGAAGAAAGGACCTCTTCCAAGCTCTTTCTGAAAAATAAGACAACAACCGTCTTGTGTGGAGCCGTGGGGCTTAATGTGTGCAGATTTCGGTTGTTTCAAAACTGCTCGAAAAGTAATCAAAGTAGGTAACCAAGATCATTCATTCATTCATGCATTCATGCATTCATGCATTCATGCATTCATTCATTCATTCATTCATTCATTCATTCACATTCATTCATTCATTCACATTCATTCATTCATTCATTCATTCATTCATTCATTCATTCACATTCATTCATTCATTCATTCATTCATTCATTCATTCATTCATTCATTCATTCATTCATTTATAAAGACATAATTTCGGTAAGGTTTAGCATGGCTTTCGAATTCTAGAATTTTTAAAAGTAATCAGCCTCGTCCCCAGGGTATTGTCTGATCTAAAAAATGACGACTTCTTGAACTTAGGATTTGGTTAATTTTAAAACTTATTTGTAATTTTGAATGTATAGTTATAAAATATCGCACAAGCGACTCCCGCTAATACCTTGATTACGTGGCATAGCGCATTTACTTGGAAGTTTTGCAGATACGGCGGCCATTTTGATTTCTATTGTTTCAAATAGCTATTATGGGATGCCCAGGGGGCAAATTAATATGTATTTGCTCCCTGAGCATCCCATAATGTCTCTCGAAACAATAGAAATCAAAATGGCCGCCGTATCTGCAAAAAGGGCTAATGCTTTATTCATTGAATAAAGATAATGTTTGTCTACAGTTTAAGAAAATCGAAAGATACTACTCTCGTACAGAGACAATTTTGAAATCACCATGAACAACAATATGGCCAACCTTTGACACTTGTAATACATTTGTACAGTACCTCTTCATCAACTGGATATCCTCTCTGGATACAAATTTTAAAGGTCGTCGTCTGACTTTTCTTGTGGTACCGTATTTCTCGTTTGTTTGGGTCATGTCAGATTCTGGAACAAAGTTTATTTTGTAGTCTTGGTCTGAAAGCCAAAAACCAAATCCATCTCTCTTATTTAAAAAGGCCTCCTCTAAGTCCTGCTGCAAATCTCTTCCCTATAGACAAACAAAACGTAGTCAGTTCCTTTTTGTGTTGTAACTAATAGGCCATTTCCGAGTTCATGTCTGCCTCCTCTTCAAAGCGAGTCTAAGTGCGAAGTTTTTGTGATGGTAATTAGTTCTACTTTAAATATGAATGAAAACTAATTTTCATAACAAAAACTTCGTTCCGCCAGGAACTCGGAAATGGCCTATTTAATCATTCTATGAGGGTATATTCTTTACAAATACCCGAATAAGTATAACAATAGCAGAAAACAGAATCATTCAAAATTAATCATGTAATAACATCCGTCAAACACTTAGAGCGGTTTTCAAATGAGTGTCGTGAAACGAAAACCAAAGTAATTACATTGGCCAATCAAAAAGGACAGTGACAATCCAGTAAACCAATCAAAACTCGAAGTAATTAAACGTAGCCGACACAAAGCGCGGGAAAATGTGCACGCGTGAGCCACGATTGGTTTTGGTTTAATTTCACTTCTGATTGGTTGAAAAAGTGGCGCGAGAACTTTAAACCAATCACTGAGTGAAGTAATGCAAAACCAAGCAATTCGCTAATTACTTTTGACACTCAATTGACAACCGCTCTATGGGAAAAAGAGGGAATTAACCAGCGGCGAAGCTGCACAGCGCCTTCCGTGCCAACAATACCGTCAGCTACGCAGGGTATCAACACTCACTCTTGGCTTGGGTGCCACTTTTTTGTTCTTTTTACATTTTGACTTCATCCAGTGTCTGGTCTTCTTTATCTACTCCTGGTATAGCAACTTACCACGTGATCTACGTCATACTTTCTCCAGATGCCATACTCGTCCTTCCAGTACTAGATCCACTGAGTGGCCATGATGTTGTCGGGGTCCTGCACAGAGGAAACAGTGGACAGACGCCTAAGAGGGGCAGCGGTGTCAAAATCCCTCTGTAAAAGCATCATCTTATCCAAAAGAATCGTTGCCTTGTAATCGTTGTCTCTAAGCAAATAAAATGAAAGTGATAAACTTTTGACTGTGATCATAGAATCTATGAGTGAATTGGCCAGGGATGGATCTGAACCGAAAGCACATAGGTAAGTACAAAACAGAAGGCAAGTTTCAAAATATTTACGATTAAGAGGTTGATAATCTTTCGTCACTTTGTTTCGCGACTCTTGCTAAAAGCGAGACTCTTACATAGAGCAATACATTAAGCGCAGTGCATTCTGGTCGAAAGCGCGATGAATTATGGCTAAAAGCCAGCAAAGCCAAAAACATCGAGATTGTGCATTGATTTGTCTCAAACTAGTAGGGGTGACAGTGATGACAGTGGCGTTTGTAAGGAAAGATTGTTCAATTGTCTGGTGAATACACAACACTTAAAGTGCCCCTGTGATAAAAAAAAAACCACTTCCTTTTTTTCTTCAGATTTTGAAAGTGTGTTTGCTTAACACTTGACTGGCAAAATTTTGAGCTTTGATTGTTATCCAAAGGCCGTTTACTTTGAGTGTAAGTTTTGGATTTCACGGTCCTCCATTACTCACGTTCAAAACTGACCGATTGGACCTCAGACGGTTGGATCCAGGGAAAAGTGACGTCAGAGGCTCACTAGCTTAAAATTTCAGCGTGTGAACGCAGCTTATTATATATGCAAAGCGTGAGTTTAAAAGTCTGAAAGCCCAAAACCCCCGTGCTTCATATTAATTCTACGACGTACACACGTATTGCATTCTTAAACTAGTGAGCCTTTGACGTCATATTCTCCTCGATCCAGCACTCTCAAGAACATAATGTTAGTAATGGCGGACCATTAAATAAGAAAATTACAGTTAAAATAAAGAGGTGTCTTTTTGAAATCAAGGCTTAAAACGTGGGTCACTTAGTGTTTTGTTAACATAGTTTTGAAATCCAAAGAAAAATATGAATTGATTTTTTGGTCCCAGGGGCAGTTTAAATGCTGTCTACATGACAGCTTCGTATTTAATTTAAGACGTGTATATTCATTCGTCAAATTATCAAAATTAGCACAGAAGAATGTCGAGTATGGACTCCAGTGTATCTACAATCTACAAAAGAAAATCGATGTCGATCCGCAAAAGATTGAGTTTGTTTACATGAAAAAACCAACCTTATGGTCTGACCATCTCTTACCTCCCGAAAGAAAGCTGAACGTTGGTGACTTCACACTGCTCTCGCATCACATTACAGTAGGCTTTTTCGATTTCATCGTTGTCTCTCTCATTAAAACTTTTCCATACACTATTTGCTTTATACTGCCAGTGAAAGGGCAAAAGACAGTGATGCCTCTGGCATTTCAAGCCCTTCTTACACTTCCTAAGAAGAAAACCTGGGCAGATGAGTGCTTCTGGGTTTTCTTCGTGGATGTGCCTGTTTAATGATACCAAACAAGACAGAAAAATGAGCATAACTGGGAAGATTATGAAGAAAAACATCTTCAAGGTGAAACGCGTCAAATCCTCATCAAACGTTCCGTGAACACGGCCTCATCCTCTCCACTTAAAACAAAAAGCAAGCACAAAGAATGCCAAGTACACTGGATTTAATATATGAGCTCCTTAAAATAAGGCATCAAACAAGAAATATAAGTGATAGAAACCGACATTTCGGTGCATCTTGCGCCATTATCAAGGTTACATGAAGATAAAATGCGGTTGTTTATTTATTCAAGTGTGACCTGTGCGATGCAGGTTATGTCGGGTACACAAAAGGCCACCTTCACACGTTCGTCGAGGGACACCGTCAAAAGGCGTCATCTATTTACAGGCATTATTGCAAAGAACATAACAGTGCTGTTCCGAACAATTTCTGAGAACGCTTCAATGTAATCAAGAAATACACGAACAAAATGAAATGCTGTGTAGTCAATATCTTAAACCAGCATTGAATGTACAGTCGGATTCTCTTCGTGCTAAAGTATTCATGTTATTAGCTTAGCACTCTTTTATGCAAATTCGTTTCAACTTAGCCTTTTCACAAACCGCATTTTATCTTCATGTAACCTTGATAATGGCGCAAGATGCACCGAAACGTCGGTTTCTATCACTTATATTTCTTGTCTCATGTATTTCTAAATCGTTTCTTATAAGACTTTTAAAATAAGACAAAACATAATTTTTCTCTGCTCTGTTCGAAACTAATTTTACATTCCCGCCTTAAGGACGTTCGCGCGAAATTTTTCAACATTGATTTTTTTCTGAAACTTTTACCACTGTAAGATGATGAGTTAGTTATGTCAGAAATGTAAAAAAAAAATGGGGGTCACCGACTTCGTTTTGGATAGATCATGCCCGGAAAATCACCCAAAATGGGACAAAATCGGGCTTCGTTAGCGATTAAGGCCAGTGTCTGTAAACCCAAATATATTGCAATTAAATCTTTGAAGTGAAATCTTCTCTGCCGAATATTGTTTAAGTGGACTTACTAAGTGAATTTAGTCAACTGGTGAGGTTCCTTAAAGATCAAGTTCGCATTTAGCGACCACAGTTTCACGCGCCTTGCAGCCGCAAGATGGCAGGATTTGATGTCCCGTGAGCAGAAATCTTGAAATTTTTTTAACTTCTCACATTGATTTTTTGTTCATTTTTGGACAACGTGGAGATAATTGTAAATAAAATCCGTTTCTGGAAAGAAAAATAGGGGTCACCGAACGTCCAAGACCGTTAAATCCAGGCAAAGCTATAGCAATGGCCTTTTGCCCTATCATCTCTCATTTTATTACTTAGCGCGCGCGCTCGTGTATGACGTGGCGTGTGAATTTGCGTGCGCAGTAAGGATGCGCAGAAACAATTGGCGCGAACGTCCTTAAGCAGCCAATGGTCCGGAATGCAGCTGTGGGCTTAAACGCTAGAATAGAAGATAATAAGCTCTTCCAAAACACTCTTTTAAAATGCACTGTGACATAGTTTCCACAAGCGATACAAAAAGGTTTTCATTCGTCTTTGACAGCGTGGTTTATTGTCATAAACCCATTCACCGAAATACATGTGTCAGAACACTACGTTAGCGAACGAAGCAGCATAACCATAATTAATAATAATTAACAATTATTCCACGAGCGCGCGTTAGATATGAGATGATAAATAGCCAACGAGGCGCATAACGCCGAGTTGGCTACAATAATCTCATATGCAACAAGCGGGAGTAGAATAAACGCCCACATATCATGAATAAACCTCCCCTGCTTTATTTTGTAAAAAGAAAAAAACCGATGCGTACGACTTAATGATATTTGTAGAGCATGGTCCAATAGGTCATCTACCATGATGGCTAAGACAATCAAACCTCTACAATTGCGTCATCCAATGATCCGGTACTTAATACTTGAATATATAGTATTCAGGTTGAGCCGTAGCAATTTAAAGATCGTATGAAAAGTCCTCACAAAAGATGAAGGGCATTGTGCTAGTCAGAGTTTTATTCCTCGCCGTTTGAAAAACCCATTTCACTGTTAGGGGAGAAACCAAATGAAGAATGATAACAAAACTAACCTGCTTCCTTGCTTTTAGTCGAATCGTCGCAAACAAGTATGATCCACTTGACTATATTGCGGCTCAGATAGTTTAGCTGATAACGCTTAAGGATCGCGTCTGTTTGACGGGTGTGCATGGCTGAATCGTGTTCCAAGTCGCACTCACTAACCTCACAGCAACTCTTTTTCAAATGCTTGCTGCAGATGTGTATTCTGCCGCACGAATCACCTCGATCACAGATGCCATTGTTGTACTCTGCACAGGCCTGCGGTGTCGAAGATAGCACGAGCTTGCGTAGTACCTCGTCTGTTAACGTATCCAGTTTAATACTTTTTAGCAATTTTTTGTTCCTCTCATCTTGAAAGTTGTGATTCCTTGAGCATGTTACTCCATTAATACACGAATAAGTGATGTACTCCCTGCAGACGTGCAAGTGTACGCAGTTCTGTTTTTCGCACTTTGCTTTGCCAGCCCCGTTGTTGTAACTCAAACATATCCGCGCCCTTCTGGAATAAGCAGCCACTTGTAAAATCATTCCGTGTTCGCTTTCAGTGAGCAAAAAGCCTACTTTCATTTTGCGAAACCAGCCCTCGACGTTTTTAAATTCGCGAGGAAATAAATCTCTTCGTTTGGAAATCACAGAAAAAGAAACTGAGCACTGATATTCCTTACAAAGAGTTTCGAAGACTTTCATTTCCGATGGTTCCTTATAGGTTGTCACAACAGCAGCCCTCTCCGGGCAAACAGAGAAGTTAAGGTTGCTCTGGTTGCCACAGAACATACTCTCGCTGCCCGTTTTGGTCGGCGGATTGCATTTTTGGCTTTGGACTGAGCTTTCTTCCACAAACATTCTCATATTGTTTTCAAGATGACACGAATTCGACTTGTTTTCTTCAACTGTTTTTGACGTTCCCGAAGTACGGTTCGCTTTTTGAAAACCAGGCCGACTTACTGTCCCAGAAGTTGAGTCATTATCCTCCAGATAAAACTGTGCAACCATCTTTTTAGAATAAAAGTTTGCTAAATTCTTCTCCTCGTGAGATAAATTCAAATTGTCTTCGTCTTCCGTAACGTTAATATTATTCGGTGGAAATGCACCCTTTTCAGGCTTGGATGAGGTTGAAATACTTTCCAAGTTGTTACTGAAATTCTTAAGAGGCCCGCAGGCTGTGTCTTCCTTTGTTGGTTGAGGTCGAATTTTTGATGAGGTTGGTGTGTTATAGTATATGTCGCTGGGCGTCGCATACTGAGCTAATATTCCGTCGCCTAAAGTCTTAGATCTTTGGCTGGTATCTGCTTTCGGTCGAACAACTGAATTGGTGGAGTTTTTTATCGAAGCAGTGGCGTATACACTATCACTGCTACCCTCCTTGAAGAGTTGCTTGGCGTTGCCCAAAATTTGCGGAACTAAAACACTGCAGCGAACGAATTCGATTGGCAAGGAAGGATGAGGCACAAGATCAAACTGATTCAGAATGGCCCTGTTGTGGTTATTAACGAGGCTGTGTGACAAGGTACAACCACAATGCGACCCCTGGACCGCCATAAAACACACGTGAAGACGGAAACATTTGTTAGAGTTACATCCTCCTCGCAAGTACAACTGACAAACCTGTGGCAGACTCCTCCCAACGATCTTCTTCACTAACGTATTGGGATATTTGTCGATTCCAAGCTGTTGTGTCTTAACGCGGTTTTCGTTGTCGAAAAAATCATGTGATCGACTACATTTACCACCACAATGTCCTTCAAGAAACCCTTTACAAATGTGCCAGAACTTGCATTTTCCTTTCGCTCGTCGGCACGAACCTTTATCAGC